>BPLS01000546.1:3462-25806 GCA_019656275.1 Rhododendron kiyosumense
TGAGGATGAAATCATAAGTAATTACATCCCAAAATTCATGTCTATATCGGCTAAGAATTTTAGGATGTAATTATAAGTAATTTTCATCCCAAAATTCTTGTCTATATAGGCTGAGAATTTTAGGATAAAATCATAAGTAATTTACATCCCAAAATTCTTGTGTATATATGCCTAGAATTTGAGGATGAAATCATCAGTAATTTTCATCCCAAAAATCTTGTCTATATAAGATGAGAAGTTTAGGATGAAATCATAAGTAATTTTCATCCCAAAATTCTTGTGTATATATGCCGAGAATTTTAGGATGAAATCATAAGTAATTTAAATCCCAAAATTCTTGTCTATATATACCTAGAACTTTAGGATGAAATCATAAGTAATTTACAATGTAATGTCATGGTAATTTAACCGTGTCATGTCCTGGTAATTTAACCATGTAACGGTTTGAAGATGTCATGTTATATATTTTTTATGGTAATTTAGCCATGTTCCGTTGGCCAACTCAAAGAATGAAGAAAAAATGAAAAGATATGGTCAACTTATCATGTTATATTCCTAAAAATATCGATCCCTCAAATACGTTCCATGATTAAAACAAAAGAGTAATCAATCATATTGAAATTTACCAAATCTCATTGAATTAGGAAAATAATCCAATCCAATTCCATTCAATTAGGAGAATAATCAATTCAAATCCCACTAAATTAGGAAAGCAATATAATATAATATAATATAATATATATCATAGTAAAAAGGGTAAAAAAAGGTAATTCACACACTAAAAGGATGAAATCATAAGCATGAAAAAAGGGCGGGATGAATTCTTACATGATATGAATAAAGAGGATGGATATTTAAATATTCCTTGAATTAATTCCAAACATATATATCGAGAGACTGATCACAGAGCATTCCGACAATGTGATTTTCTAGTGTCGCCATTTCATTTGTACATGGAGAAATCAATAATACGCAACCTACGAGGGAAAATATGAATTCGTGTTTAATTGTTTATAATGTTTTTTTGCTCGGCAAAAGAAACATCTATTAAAACTCGAAAGGGGTACATCGAGAGGGAAGAGACAACCAAAGAAGTTTGGCTCTACCCAAAATTACAACCACATCCAACCGACAGTTGGACACTCTCCTAAAAGCTAGATTACACTCTCAATTTTCGGACACCGTCTAAAAAAATCTTGAACTCCTCAACAGAGTAGACCTTGATGTCGAACTTCACCTTTATCCACATCGCAACTCTAGTTTTGATTAAATCCCCTACCTCCCAAGCTTGTTTCGATGAGTTCTTGAATATAGTATCATTTCTTACCAACCAAAGGGACCACAACGTAGCATAGAAACAAACTTCCCAAACATATTTCTCCAAGTTAAAAAATCCATTAGTAAACCACCAGTTTGCTAAGTCTGGTACTGAGATTGGGCAAACCCATTTGATGTTCCACCAATCTAGGATAATCGACCAAACATTCCAGGAGAAGTGACAGTGGAGGAACAAATGCTGATGGGTTTCAAGATGCAGGGAACATAGAGGGCACAAAGCTAATTGAAGGTCATTGATCAAGTTTCGGCTAAGAAGAACTGACCTTGTAACTGCTCTTTCCTTTACCGCCAGCCAAGCAAATATTTCAACCTTAGGAGGGGCCAGATTCTTCCAAAGAGAGCCCAGCAAAGCACAACTCGAATGGTTTTGTGATTCCCATTGCCCATATGCTGACTTGACTGAAAAAATTCCATCACCCGACCATTTCCACTGCAAGGCATCAGGCTTCGATGGGTTTAGAACAACTATTTGGAGTCTCGCTTTCAGGTTCTCCATCTCTTGCTTCTCTCGGCCAAGCATGTCTCTCCTGAACAATAAATCCCAAGATCCCACAGTCCTCAAGTTGCTGATCAAGACCTCTTTTTGGGTAGATAAAGAAAACAGCCTAGGGTAATCTTCTTTCAATGCCGACTCACCTAACCAGACATGTTCCCAAAACAAGGTTGCCTCGCCTGAATTGACTTGGACCCGAAAGCTGTCTCGAATGGAATAGGTCAGATGGGATGAGGGGCTATCCAGAGAGCATATGTCTGTCCATATTCTTGATGATGAGCCAGAGATACGAACATAGGGTAACTAGCAGTTAGCATCCAAGCCGTATTTTCCCCTGATCACTTTCGCCCATAGAGCTTCTTTATCCTTGCCGAATCTCCACCACCATTTTGCTAAGAGGGCTAGGTTCTGTTGCAATATTTTTTTTACCCCCAAACCCCCATTAGATTTCTTTCGGGTAATCTCGTCCCATCTAACCACGTGCATTTTCTTTTTATCAGTCGTATCACCCCAAAAAAATTGTCTCTGCAATTTTTCCAATTTCCTTGCAACAGTTGCTGGCATTTTAAACAGGGACATAAAATATATGGGAATGTTTGCAGAGTTCGAGTTCAAAAGAGTCAGCCTACCCCCAGTAGAAATACAGCGAGAACGCCAGATACTTAACACCTTCTCTGTCTTTTCAATGACGGGATCCCAAGTCTTGATCCTCCTTGGGTTAGCACCTAGTGGCAGACCAAGGTACTTGATCGGAAGATTCTCCACTTTACAACCCATAATTCGTGCCAAGGACAAGGATGCTTCAAATGGAATGTTAACTCCACAGATTGAACTCTTTGAGAAATTAATTCTTAGGCCAGACATTAATTGGAAGCACCTCAAAATTCTCTTAATGTTTGCCATCTCCTCCGGGTCATTATTGCAAAAGAGAATCGTGTCGTCCGCAAATTGTAAATGAGAGATATTGGTACCATTACTCCCCAAGTTGATTCCTTTAATTATATTCCGATCCTTTGCTCGTTCCAGCATTATGTTGAGGGCCTCCACGACAATGTTAAAGAGAAAAGGGGATAGAGGATCGCCTTGCCTCAGCCCTTTTTGAGATTGAAATTCCCGAGAGGGCGAACCATTGATCAAGATGGACATTGATACCGAGGAGCAGCACTCTAAAATCCAGTCCCTCCATTTGTCCCCAAAGCCCAACCGCGATAGCATGCTGCTCAAAAAACTCCAGTTGACACAATCGTATGCTCTTTCAAAATCTAATTTCAAGATAATACCCCCGTGCGACCTGCTTTTCCAGCTATGGATTGCCTCGTTGGCTATAAGGACTCCATCTAGAATTTGTCTCCCATAAACAAAGGCAGCTTGGGCCTCCCCAATAACTGAACCCATCTGCCCCTTAATTCTATTCGCTAAAAGTTTGGACAAAACCTTATAGACCCACCCCACCATACTGATGGGTCTGAAATCCTTAAACGAAATAGGGCACGCTACTTTAGGAATTAAAGAGACAAAAGTGGAGTTGATACCTTTGCAAAGCTTCCCGTTGGTGTGGAACTCGGAAAAAAATTTGATGACCGTTTCCTTCATGAAGACCCAGCCTTTCTTAACAAAAGAAAAGTTAAAGCCATCGG
The DNA here is from genome assembly GCA_019656275.1 of Rhododendron kiyosumense. Classification (NCBI taxonomy): domain Eukaryota; kingdom Viridiplantae; phylum Streptophyta; class Magnoliopsida; order Ericales; family Ericaceae; genus Rhododendron; species Rhododendron kiyosumense. Next base: position 6,931 of record BPLS01000546.1, read on the forward strand.
GTCCAGGAGCTTTGAAATTGCTACAATCTTGCAAGGCTGCCATAATTTCCTTCTCCTCGAATGGTTTCTCAAGTTGCACTGCACAATCCGGATCAAGTTTCCTAGAGAAAAAACCTCCCAAGTCTGGTCTGATCCTTCTCTCTTCTGTAAAATTAACCCGAAAATATTTTGTTGCAGCTTCTTTGATCTGTCCAGGATCCACCAACAAGCTCCCATTCACCCTAACTGAACCCACCAAGTTCCTTTTGAATCGGTTGTTTGCTGAAACTTGAAAAAACCTGGTGTTTTTATCCCCTAGTTTCAGCCAATTTACACGGGATTTTTGCTTCCACAAAGATTCCATCAAATTAGAGAGTCTCCAAAAATCAGACTTTAAAGTACATCGTATAGCTTGTTCCTCAGCGGTCAATTGCCTTGCTTCAGAAAGGGTATCAAGATGGTGAAGCTTGGATTCAGTATCTTGAAGAGCGCAATTAATATCCCCAAAGTCTTGCTTGTTCCAAACTTTCAATCTATCCTTCATTGCCCTCAGTTTCTGGACAATAATGAAACCAGCCCATCCCTGCACCGAAGCCCCCTCCCACGCTTCTTTAGCTAACTTCATACAACTTGGATCAGAGAGCCAGATGTCCAAAAATCTGAAAGGTTTTGGGCCCCAATCTCTATTATTATCTACCAATAAGATGGGACAATGATCTGAAACTGGCCTAGGCAAACCCCATTGCACCACCTTAAACCTATCAAGGAAGGCTTGGGAAAGTAGAAACCTATCTAGACGACTATGAATGGCATTATTCTGGAAGTTGGTCCAGGTAAACTTCCTTCCTAACATGGGTACATCCAGAACTTCCATATGGTTGCTGAAATCCAGGAAATCCTTCATCCCCCTGTCTAATCTCGTGCAACTGACCCTTTCAGAAATATCTCTTATTTCATTGAAGTCACCCCCAATACACCATGGTTCCTGATAATTAGCCTTGAAGGTCAGAAATTCGACCCATAGATCACGACGGTCAGTACAAGCATTGGGGGCATAGACATTCGCTAAGACACAAGGGAAATCACCAATAGAACCTTGCAACAGAATGAAAGATTTATTAATAGTCACATTAGCTGGAGTAAAGAAGGAGCTATTCCACATAGACAAAAGACCCCCTGATGCTCCTTCAGAACCTGAACAAACATACTCCACATTGCTAGAACCCCACATTCGTTGAACTGTAATACGATCCACTGAATCTAATTTTGTTTCTTGAATAAACACCATATCCGGTTTTTTCTTCTTAATTAGTTTAGCCAAAAAATTCTTTTTTACAACACTCCCCAGACCTCTAATATTCCAAGAAATTATCTGCATAAAACTTGATGAAACCAAACCAGACACCAACCGTGAGGTAGAGACCAAGCTATCCTAAATACCGCCCTCCGTATCACGCTTAGTTTCAAGCAAAATCATTTTCTTTAAGACCCGATCGTCATCGGGAAGAAAATTAACATTCAATGCCGTACCAATAGCCATTGTTGCCCTTACCTCATCAATGATGTGCTGAGAGCTCTAAATGGATTCAGTAGAGGAATTTGACTCAGCTTCCTCCTCTTCGGCTTCTCCTGATATCTCCTCATGGATTTGAATGAGGTTGGACAGTTGCCTGCGACGTCTTCTCCTGCATTCCGCATTATTAAGATCCACCGTGAGGTTGATGCCGGGGAGATTCGGAGTCTGGGTCGCTCCATCCTTCTGTTGCGTGGAACCAACAATGGACTCCTCAGGATTTTCAGAGACCGACGCCCTAAGATTGGGATTAGGCAAAAATGGAGCGGGTCTCGGAGGGGATTTTTGGGCCTGTGATAATGGCAAAGCCACCTCTCCCACAGCCAAAGCTGGGCCACAATTTCTCTTTTCGCCAAGGCCCACACGTGGGCTTGGAGGTAGCCCAATCTGAGCCTTCACCTCCGGCCCATCTTGGGCCCTTAAGTTTACCGAGTCCTCCACAAAAGATTCAAATTCCCCTTCAACGTTTAAGAGTCCACCACTGCTATGCATTAAATGCAAGTCATTATCCCCTTGCTTAGAGCCCTGAACCTCGTCCAGATCCGTCTCTTTCCTCTGACCCTCTATCAGCTTTGCAACTCTGCTAAATCTGACTTCTTCACCAGCACCCCTTCTGTCATGATAGCAACTTTCCACGTCATCATCTTCAACCTCCCCCCCCAACACCAATGGCCCCTTACCACCTTCTTGCTGAAAATTCTCAATTTTTTTGTTTACCCCCCTACTGATCTCCATACCAAGCTCGTCTGGGTTGGCACACGATGATTCCTCCTTGACCAGCACATTATACCGCAACCCACGCATTTCCAGTCGAATCCACCTTTCGATCCTTGATTGTTCCTCTGTAGCTATGAGAACTTTTCCTTTTGTAAAAGAGAGGTCCTTCAAGGTTTCATCATCCACCCTAATGAAATAACCCCAAATCTCCCCAATGTTCTTAAAAGATTCAGCATTCCAAGAATTAAGAGGCATGCCATAACAGCTAAGCCACACAAACCTTTCAATACTTGCTGGTTCACCCTGCCATGGTTTGACCAAAGTAAACCATTGAGCCATCCATGGGTCTTTAATGAGAACGTCCCTAACTTCACTGTTTGGAAAGGTAATGAGGACATGTCTGCCTCCCATTGACCGGAACTGAACTTCGTTATCAAATGCCTTGTTGAAACTCCCCTTTAGAATCCTCAATGAGACCACCCTGCTCATGATAGCCACTGCACTCCGCAGCAGCCATCCACTTCCAGCACCATCAGATTTAATACTAATCTCCGATTCCTTTGAGGGTCCTGGGATCGAAGGCTCGCCTCTCAACACCTGAGCAAAAGAACCCCCAATAAATTTCCCATTCCAAACAGGCCCTCCACCTCCATTAATGGTATACACCTCATTGTCCCTTTTAGTGAAGGAGTTAAACCTCTGCCCGGGCTCGAGTACCCTGTCCTCGGATAACTTAGGCAGTTTGGGGTTGAGCAATTCTTTCCTCTGGCCAAAGCAGGCCTCCTTGACATAAAGTCTCTTGTCATCCACCCAAACTCCATGCATTTTGGAAACTGCCATGGCAGCTGACACATGGCAGCCATACCTCACAAACCCAAATTGACATCCAGAGTGTTTACTCCTCTTCTTTGGAATGAATGCGTCCGTAACTACACCAAACTTATTGAATGTCCTGGAAAGCCAAATGTGATCTCTTTCCTCAGGAATATTGTCAATGAACAGAGTAAACGATTCCTTATCCACTGACCCACCACCACGGCCTCGGTGGTTCCTAATGACTGGATAATACTACTTCCGTCTCATTTTATTTGTCATTTTTTTGATATTCATGTCAGTTTTCAATCGCTTATATTTTTCAATATGAATCTCCAAAAATATATAATATAAATCTTGTTTAATAATTCTCGATTAAGTCTATAATACAAAAATTTTAAAATTATTACGAAAACTATTATAGATTGAGAGATACAAACGTTTAAAAAATGTAACGAAAAACGAAAATAGACGAACAAAATGGGATGGAGGGAGTCGCAAAAGGACTTGCAAATTACTCACATAATCTGAGTGGCAAAAAGACAATAATCATAATCGGGGTTAAGTGTGAGACAACTAACATCACAATTAACCTTAATTTTCCCAAGGATCGATCAAAGTTGGCATAGGTACGGTTAAGAATGGCAACGGGGCTGAGCGGGGCAGGTTTTGCCAAACTCCGATTCAAAAATTTAGCCCCTTCCCCGCCTTGAACCCGGACTGAGTAATTTATGGATACCCCCGCCCCACCCCTATTGGGTTTACCCATCCTGCCCGCCCCCGATCATTTTTTTTATTTATTGAGAAAAATGATCTAGATTTTAAAATAAGTGAGCCCAAACAATAAAAATTTATGAAATAACTATTATAATTTAACCAAAATCTATTATTTAAAAGGAAAATGGAAGAAATAATTAATATTTTATGTGATATTTTAGTTCCCAGGGTAAAAATACAAGAATAAAAATAGCTTTTTATGCATAAAATGATTTCGGGCCGGGCCGGGGCTCGTATCCGAATGGGGTAACATTAACCCGACGCCTACCGGGTTTCATCAATTTTCCCCTGACCTGACCCCCGAATAATACAACAAAAAGCCTGTCCCGATCTAGGGGCGGGGCGAATTGAATTGCCATCTCTAGCTACAGTGGGTGTTTAATACAGTACATGATATGTTTTTGCAAAAATCAAACTGCCCATCTTAATTAATTAGGAAACAAGCCAGATGGATTGTCACGGTTGCCACCCAAGCTAGGAAAGTTAGTATTTCATGCAGACATGACAATATGTGGTTCGGCGTTGCATTTCGGGGAATCTCGCCTGATATGTTGCTCTTGTAGTACTGCTCTGATAATCTCTTCAAGGTTCGTCACTAAAATCAACCGCATATTCAAATATACCCTCCACCGTAACTATTTTTCGGCATTTTTGCTTTCACTGGTATATTTCCGATATACCGGTGCGAGCAAAAATCACATGCGTATCAGATGGTTCTGTTACGTATCGCTCTGTTATAATGATTCACAATCGTCCAGCTGATACTCAACTGTTACGGGTGATTTTGGCACTTTCAATTTTTTTCTCAAAACTGTATATTAAAATTTACTACCGAGCCGTTCGATATACCGTTATTTAAAACCATGGTCTAGAGTTTGTCCTTGTTTTTTTTTTTTGGTGGAATTGTAAGAAACTTCATTAATAGCAAAAACAAAAAGGTACAACTGCGCTATTGCCATAAGATGATGCAAACAACGAGCGAAGGCCAAAAAAAAAGGCCTAAGAAACAAAGCATGGAGCATTGATCTACAAAACACAAAAAATACAATACCATGCTATCTCTAGTAGATATGACTAATGAGGACACCAATGACAAGTGAAGCCAACAAGTGGCCTACTGAGCATAGCATAGTGTGGGCATGTGTGTGCAGCAAGACCCAAAAACAACAGAAACATACGACAGGAATAAAAAAAACTAAAACTAAGCTACGTGCAACTAGAAGATAAAAACCGCAACTGTTATAAACGCCGCCGGTAGCGAGGAAGCCAAGAACCAATGCGTGCAAAGGGAAACCTCAGCCAAAACTTGCAGCAGCGAGAAACCCCAAAACAGAAACAATGGACATTAGGGATGGCATTCGGGGCATTCGGGGCGGAAATTCGGTTTTCCGTCCCCGATCCCCGAACCCGAAGTACCGCCCATATCCGCCCCGATCCCCGAACGGGGAGGGAGGAATGAAACCATTTCCGAGCCATTCGGTTTTCGGGTAATCCCCGAACCGAACGAATACCCGATCAGTATTCTGATCCAAACAAAGAAAAAAAAAAACTGATTCAAAACCGATTATCACTCAATTTTTGATCTAACCACAAACGAAACAGCAAATGGTAAATTGCAGACCTTTATAGCAAGCACATTGAATTACAAATTGAATATATACAGGGGTAATAAACCAAAAACAGATCTGATCAGAGACAGCACGTCATCGCCGGAGATGAGAGAGAGACTTACGGCAGAGAGAGCAAGATCGACGATGAACGGCGGAGGGCTGTGACGATGGACGGCGGAGGGCTGTGACGATGGACGGCGGAGGGGTGAGGCCGTCTATGACGATGGACGACGGAGAGGGGTTGCAGAGGAGATCAGAGAGGAGGGGGTGGGTTTGAGAGGTGTTGGCTGCGTGGAGTACTGGAGTGGAATTGAATAAACAGAGAGAGAGAGAGAGAGAGAGAGAGAGAGAGAGAGAGAGAGACCTGAGACCAGATCTGAAATGGAAATCGCCGCCTCCCTCACGGCTTCACTGAGGTCTGAGAAGTGGGAAATGAAAATTGGGAGAAAACCCAAAAACGTAAGGGTATATATATAGGCAGGGGTATTTTTGTAATTTCTTACTACTTCGGTTCGGGGTTCGGGTTCGGTTCGGGTCGGGGTTCGGTTCGGGTATTGTCTGAACCATAACCGAACCGAAACCCGTTCGGGTATCCTATATGCCAACCATACCCGTACCCACGGGGAAATTTTCGGTTATGGTTCGGGGATAATTTCGGTTATCGGTTCGGGTACCCATCGGTTCGGTTCGAATTGCCATCCCTAATGGACATGCATGCATAAATAGATCGGAGAAAAAAGAAAACGAGAAGATCTCCAGTTGGACCAGACGGGGAGGGGAGGATCAAAGAAGGGGGCTGGATCCGACCGGCAAAGGGGAGTATAGAAAAAGGGGGCCGATCAAGACGGAAGAAATAGCCGATTGGACGGGGAGAGGAGAGAACGGAGGGCGCGCCGATCGGCTGGGGAGTAGAAGAAAGAAAGGGAAGCCGCTCGACACGAAGGGAGTGATCGAAGGCGGAGGCCGAGCAACAAGGGGGAAGCAGGCTTGCATGTTTGGCACAATAGGGGAGGACGAAGGTGAAGGAAGCCGGGGCTTTAGATAAACAGAGATTGCTGGAACTTCGGATCACCGGGCACGGACCCAAGCGATTCTCGAAACCGCTGGCTTGGGGGTTTCGCATGGAGGGGGTACTATTTGAGATTGTAGTGGCTCCAGAACCGGGGCTTGGTCGTACCACCGAGCCACATTGCACTGAGTCGTTACGAGGATGCCTGCCGCTGGATAGGGGTCAGGATCATGGCGTTTCCCTTGGTGCGTCGTTCGGTAGAGGGGGGGTCTAGTCGAGGCTCTGCTATTGCCTAGTGGTTCGGAGCATATCCGACTCCGACTTCCCGAGGCTATCTGAGGGAAAATGGTTACTTTAGGAGGGTCCCATTCGGTTACGCCACGAGAGTAATCATTGGGGTTTGACCTAGCCATGTGCTCCGTAACTGCCTTATCCCCTACGTCACATATGACGTCACCAGAGACGGTTACCCGAGCATACCCTCCACGCGTTAGTTTGGAGACCAAACAAGCCAAGGTCTATAAATACAAAGGGATATTAGCCTAGAAAGGTATTCCATCCTACCCAATCCCTAAACCATTCCCTTTTTCCCAATATCTAACTTGATTGTTGGAAGGTCACTGGGCAACCGCTGCCCTAGTGACTTGTTGCAGGTCAGGAGGGAGAAGCACGGAGTGGCACAAGAAGGAGACGGACTCGAACGACGGTCAAGATTCCGTCAAATCGAACCCTCACAGAGATGCTTACTCGTGGATGCTTAGTCATGAAAGCTTATTCATGGAGTCTGATCGGTCGGGACTGCGGGCGGGGGAGGAGGTAAAAAATACAACCCCCATATAGAAATCATTACTTCTATCTTTCTAGAGTATTCTTTCTTGCGGCTGGGTCCTGGACCAAGAGGTTGCTAATTAAAGGATAGGAGTACAAAGGACTTCTGTACATAGTAAAGAAACCGCTTACCGAGGAATAGAAAGGGAGTAAGAAAAACAAAATAGAGTAAATACATATTTGGCCTTCTCATTTGTGCGCAAAAATCAGATGCTTGGGAGTCGGTGTCATTTCAAATAATTTGATCCTTCGCTCTTAGAAAAATTTCTCTTAAAATTTTCCGTAAAATAGAACGAATTATATAACAAAGTATATATGTATTCAAGCTAACAGAAGAAAAGATCGAAGAATGACTATCGGCCTTGTAATTTATACACAAATCCAAGAATGACTATCTGCCCCCTTCGGACCCTGGTGGTGAGTAAAGAGACATCATATCACCAAGGAGAAGTGAATGCCTTGTTTTTGTTTTTTTTTTTCCTAAGCAAAAAAGATTTACAGTATAATCTTTATAAAGAATTACAAAGATAAAAAAGATCAAAGCACACCGGTATTAAACTATCCAAGACCTAAAGAAAGCAAGATGCCAATTGGAGAGCAAAAACCAAAGAAGACCGACTTGAAAACATCAGGACCTAACAAGTGAATGTCTTGTTGCAATACAGAGATGATGGTGGGACATGCATTTTTGGCCTGGAGGAATTCCAGATTCCCACATATAGGTCTCAACTGATCGAAAGGTAGACAATTGCAGCTAAATTTTCCCTGGGGGGTTCTAATATTTCCACATATGAGGTGAAAGATACGGAGATTGCAAAACATCGAACAGAACATCACATGGGAGTCACCTTCACTCACGTCACAAGCCCCTCTATATCGGTAAAAAGGAAACTCCTAGTAATGAGAGAGAGAGAGAGAGAGAGAGAGAGAGAAAAGGTTGTTAGGGTGTATGGAAAACCTTTCAATGTCAATAAGGGCCTAGTTTGAAGTTTGAACGTGGTACTTGTTACTTTCCAATCGGCGTAAATATAGTTGGGATGCACTCTTTATCCATCAATTTTATTTAACTCTGACCATTTTGAGGTTAATAACATTCTTGTTTGCTAATCAGATACCTCTATTAACTTGAGGCGATCACAAGAGCTTAGAGTCTATAATGATTTAGTATATATGAGTGGGAAAAATCTCCGATATCCTCGTCAGAAAAAACGAAAGGGTGCAAATCAAAAACAAGAAAGCTATCAAATCGAAGTCAAATGAAAAGAAAGCCTTTTTTTTGTAATTAGTGATCATTGTGAGCGGCATACCCGCCTCCCTTCCACGGGAACGTGGAGCAAGGGGATCTGATTTCACTCAAGCAGTATTCTTCACTCATACAATATACCACGGCACAACATTTCCAAATACTTGTGATTGAATGATCTTTGTCAATTCGTACGCATGGCCAACACACTCGACAAGTAGAGACAAAGACTCAGAGTCACCACTTGATTTAATTAGGTCCAAGAATCATACATGTCTACATGGAAAGTCTCGATCCTTATACCACAGTTGGAATATCCAAGGGTTTCAATACTGAGCGGGAAGACGTAAGGTATATCCATTCCACCAAATTATCCAATGGCCTCTATTAATGACCATTGAGTCAGATTGTTTTATGTCCTAATAATATGCATGATACTCATGCAAACGGATACGTAGGTTTGAATAAAAGTAATTTCAAAAAATCTTTATGCAAAAGAAAAAAAATTACCTCCACTTTATGCAGCACACACAAAAAGCATGCAAATAAACTGCTGAAAAACTGGATTAGGGCTACTAATAAACTGAGCTACTTGTGAATTATTCGAGGCTTCTTCGATTTCAATTTGTCTACTAACTGAACTGAACCAAATTCTGAATTTTAGGCTCATTCAATAAATTAGCCGAACTTAAACCTGTCAAACAGTTAGGCTGGTGAACCTAGACTCAATGTATGTATATCTCATAAGAAATTTAGATATACTCTTAAGTATGTATTAGCTTATACATGTACATAATTAAAATTTATAACCTGTACAAGTATAAACTTTTAAAAATGCTATAAACTTATTATTTTTATATGTTGAACTTAAATTCACATTTTATTTGCTAATCTATACCTATATGAAAGCATAAATATATAATATTTTAATATATTATGTTTGACCAATGTGCATATATGAAAGCATAAATATATGATATTTTAATAAATTATGTTTGACCAATGTGCATATATACATACGTATACAACAAGCTTGAGTTCTACTCAAACTTAGGTAAGCTCGACTCGAGCTCGCTTATTAAATTTTTACTAAGCTCGAGCTCGAGTTAACTAAAAACTTAATAAACAAACCTGTACATTATAAAATTTGCCTAGATTTGGCTCATTTACCATCCTAAGCCGGATTCTAACAGCAAAGATTACAAAAATCAAAGTAAATTAGTCTCACTATAAAACTACAAGGAGCAAATGATGTTATTAGGGATAAAATAAGGGAAATGATATTGACACTTCAAAAATTGATGAAGGTACTCCAAAAAATAAATGAAAGTGGCTTTGGAATTATATTGATTTTGGAGTGTCTGCATCAATTTGTTGGAGTTTCAATATCATTTTCTTAAAATAAACACAGGGTATTTTAAGGAGAGGTTATTCAAGCTCTCCTTTTCACCAATTTGTGTGAAAACTATGGTGGTGGAGTTCATACAAATATGTGATGGAAAAGTCTCTAGGAGCAATAGCAAGTACTCCTTCCGTTCCTTTTTTGAAGTCTAGTATTCCATTTTGGGCTGTTACTTAATAAATGTCCATTTTGTAAATTTAGCAGGTAAAAGTTGGTGCATTTTCTATTTTGCCCTTAACAGTAGATTCTATTTTGAAAAGTTAGTGAGTAAAAGTGTAATAATGATATCTCCATAGAGGGTAAGTAGGGAAAGTGGAGGTAAAAGTTGATGTGAAATGTGTAATGATGATGTTTCATTGATAAGTTGGAATTACGAAGTGAAATACTTAAAAAAGGACGGAGGGAGTAATAATTTTTAAGACTACTTTTTTGGCAAAAATTAAAAAATGCAAGTAATAATCCTAGATTGGTTGAATATCAAATCGGTCTGTCCTGCTTCGGTTCCAAAAGTGGCTAGTTGGTGGTTTGCAAACGGGTTCATTAAGTTAGAGAAACACATTTGGGAAGCTTGCTTCTATGCAACGTTATGGTCCCTATGATTGGTGAAGAATGATTACATTTTCAACAACTCAACCTAACAGGCTTGGGAAATGGGGGATGTAGTTAAAACAAGAGTCGCGATGTGGATAAAGACAAAGTTCAATATCAACGTCAACGTCTATACTGGAGAGGAGTTCAAGATCTTTTTAGATGGTATTCGAAAACTAAGATTGTAAGGTAGTTTTTTGGGTGTGTCATCCAACTATCGGTTGGATGCGTGTGCAGCTTATGGTGTATCAAAGCTCTGTGAGCTTGGTGTAACCCCTTCTAGTATTTTATAAAAGTTTCATTTTGTCGAGAAAAAAATAAATAAAAAAATGCAAGTAATAACAAGAAAGGTTCTCTCATTTTATTTGAGAATATTATAATGTCACTCCCCAAATTTATAATACCATTTCTAAAAGAGAGTGCAGTTATCAATTTGAAAAGTGACATTATAAATTCCTATACGGCATTGATTTTGCCAATTCTCTTATAGATTGACATTATAAATTTGAGGAGTAGCACTATTAATGCCCTTTGTTTTCCTCCACGTACTATCCATTGATGCTAAAGCTAGCCTGAGTGCAACTTCACCAAGGGCCTGTTCAATCCCATTAGTAGTCCCTTCCCAAAAAGAACCTCCCATTATTTCCCTTCCTTTCCCATGCCTGAGAAAAATGGGTGGTTAAATGGGTTCTGAAATTCAACATCATTGCCCTCTTTACACCTCCCCTTACCATCAATACACCTTACCCAAAAGCAAATACAGCCATATGGTATTTTGTTTCTGTACAACAGAAATAATAGAGTGAGTTGGAGGGTCTCTATTTCTCTATCTATAAAAACCCATCTCTGGATCAGCCCAAACTTCCATTTTCTGCAACTCTCCTGTGGCCTTAACATAGAGTAAATTTGAACAAAGAAGAAGGTCTTGTTATAACTTATAATCCCTTCTCTCAGTATTTTTCTTTACAAGGTTAGTGAGCAAAAAAACCCTAAACACACCAACTGGTTTCTGTAATCCTTGTTTTGCTTGTTTTGGACTTTGCTCGAAATTTCTTATCCCCATAAAGCATAAAATCTGCACAGAAAAAGCCATAAAAACTGTTTTTCTTGTTTCAGCTTTGAAAGACATGGCCTTCCCTAGTCAAGATTCAGAAGGGTCTTCCCAGAGGAAATTGGGAAGGGGAAAGATCGAGATCAAGAGGATCGAAAACACTACTAATCGCCAAGTCACCTTCTGCAAGCGCCGGAATGGACTGCTCAAGAAAGCGTACGAGCTATCGGTGTTGTGCGATGCCGAAGTTGCCCTCATCGTCTTCTCAACCCGCGGCCGGCTCTATGAATATGCCAGTAACAGGTTTTCCCCCCTTTGTCTCAACATCCCTTTGCTTTGTTGCTTTTATTGAAATTTTGAGACATTATTTTCTTTTAGTGTTCAATAATTTCACTAAGTCACTTTTTTATTTAGGTGTAGATATTGATCCTTTTATGCCTAGATTCTAACTTCTCACATCAAGATCCATTTGAGTTCGATCAATATGCATCTCATTCTTCAATTTTGAAATCAAAAGTTCCCCTCCATATATATATATATATGCCTTCTTCTCTATTTTAATACTATCTCCTTTCTTCCTTTTTTTTTTTTTCCCTGAATGGGCAAAAAAAGATTTTATTAATCTTTAAAAACAAATTATAAAAATTAAAGGGATCCAAAGCACAAAGTATCATAACGGAGCATGAGCAACCCACATAGGAGCACCCCAACACACCGGCGATCACATTTTGCTTTTGTTTTTGACAATTTCCCCCTTTCTTATTCCTTATCTTTGATTTATAAACAGATTTTTAGTGATCTAATTTTGCTATTTAAAAAGTGGTTATAAGTCTAAATTTCTCTTCTATTTTCTTACTTCAAGAACCATATTTTATCCTTTTTTTAGTTAAAGGGGAAAACTTCAGATCCATTCCGTGTTTTGGTTCTTCACCCCAGATTCCTTGCTATCATCATTTTTGTTTTTTTTGTTTTTTTATCTGCAAAAGATAATATATATACAAGTTAGAAATCAGATATATGGATGGTTAAATGTATTGATTTTGGCTTGTAAAGTTTTTTTTTTTTTGCTTTTGGCTTCTAAGTTGTATCATAGATATTCTTGAGAGATTTTGGAATAGGGGAATCTCTGCAGTTAGGATAGTAGTTTTCTTTCTTTCTCCCCTAAGTAAGATTTACTTCTCTCTCTCTCTTTTTTTTCTTCGGCTTCTTGTTTGTTTTTCTTTCCCTTATGAGCTTCTTCAAACTTCTCCTTTCTTTTTAAGCTTGATAGATACTCAGATCTGATGCAATACATGGAAAAATAGTAGTAGTGAAACAGTAGTAATTGGGTAAAACTAGTAGGGTTTGGATGACATCAGAGTCTTGGAAATCTGATTTCTTTCTCTCTCCATTCTTGCTATCTTTGTAATTTTCTCTCTCCACTCTCTCTCTCTCTCTCTCTCTCTCTCTCTCTCTCTCTCTTCTCTCTCTCTCAAGATGTCATGTATCAGCTGAGCAAAATGACTGATACAAAGCTGTCTGTCAAGCTCTCATTTGCTCAATATCCCTTCAAACTCTCTTGACTCTACCTTAGTAATATGTCAGATCAGATCAACAAGGCAAAGAAACAAAAGCATTTTTACTTGCGAAAATTGGAGGTTAGGGTTTAAACACTAAAATGGGTATAACTAAAAAGTGTTATAAGAGTTCTCATTTCAATCAGTCAAATCCAAATCAGGCCTGATTTACTTGTTCATATTACTCCTAGTATCTTTCTAATCCAACGGTTTGGACCGTTTTACCCTCCACTGGAAACAAGCTTTAGGAGAAGGCCTAGCCTATAAGTTTTTATTTATTTATTTATTATTATTATATCAAATTTGGAACATGCTAGGTTTTTTAGTTGGGTATCAATAAAGCGTGCTAGACTTGTTATTTGAACCAGTCAAAGATTAGTTAGGTTTCAGTGAACTCAGTGCATGAACATCTCCGATTCTGCCCAAATGTTTGACCATTTTACCCTTTTCTGGCAACAGACCTAAGACGATGGGTTATTAGGGCTTGAAACTTTGATTGGTGGTCAACCGTGTAATCTTAGTAATTCATTTTCAATGATATATAAAGGAAATTGATTTTTGTATTCCCCTAATGGATGCAAGCACTCCCTTTTTTTTGGTAACAAAACACTCATTTTTTCGTCTATTAGCAAGTGAATTCACGAAAAAATCCCTAAAATTTGTAAAAAGTGTACGCATGTATGACTATTTCATAAATTCACATACTAAAAGATGAAAAAAAAAAGAGTGTTTGCATCAATTAGGAGAGTAGAGAAATTAATTTCCTGTATAAATTCATTTTCTTTGGCTTTCTAGGGGGAAAAAAAAAAGTTTCCAGGACGGGGTTTCTTTTTTTATGAACTTTTTTTTTTCCTCGGCAAACAAAACTTTTATTGCAAACTCGAAGGGATACATCAAGGGGCTCAACCACAGTAAGCAACAAAACTTACAAGATCAAGCAAGAAAGGAACCATCAAACAAAGTCTTCCAAGGATCTTTTTTTTTTACGATCTTATTGCAAGTATCTTATTTTTTTTATATCTGAAGTGATGATAAATATAAATTTAATGAACTCTTACTTTTTCTGGCGTTTCCTTACATCTTCTTTGGATAAACTTTCAGCTTCCGAAAAACTTGAAAATACACATAGTGAAGTGCAAAATTAAAGCACATCGTGTGGGACTTCTGAATTTGCTAAAAGTTTGCAAGTATTGCTGACAGAGTGTTACATGGAAAAGGGGTGGAGGAGTCATTTTTAGTGCAAAACTCGTGGAATGCATAATTTTGTCCTATTAGATTTAGAGATTCTTTATGATAAATCTTCTTTTAATCAATTCTGAGAGTTAGTTAATTTGAAAGAATTCACTAACTTTTTACTTTGACTTTTCAATTAGGAGAAGTATTTTGGAATATCCCAAAACAGGAAAGTGAATAGCAAGATGGGACGGATGAAGTAGCTTTCTAAAGGCAACTCCATCTTCCATGTGCTTAATTTTCGTCTATGAAAGAAATTTAAGCAAATTTTTAAAATATTTTTGAAATAATTTGAGATTTTAATTGATCATATAATTTTTTTTAAAATTATAGGAGACTAATAACCTTTTTTTGAATGTGTGTGCATGCAAAATTATAAATAGTACTAACAAATATTTTTAAACTCGGATGGCCTCCAATGTAGCTTTGCCTTTCAATGAGAGTGCAATATAATTCGACTCAAATGCCCATCAATCTAATTCCTCTAAACCGAAAGATAAGGAAGCAATATTGTACTAGAGTAGCCAATATTTGGTATAAAATGCATAAGAGTTCAAGAGTTTAATTTTTTTTATTTCTTATAAATGAATATTGAAACTAAGAATACCGTGAAAGGGAGTGGGATAAAGTTTTCACAAAGTTTAGGAATTTAGTTTTGAAATCAATATGTAATCAAGGATTTATTTTTCGATTCTTTCAACTTAAAAGGTTCCATCAATGCGACCTGAAATCACATTCTCACCATTTCCTCAAAATTAGTTTTACGTTTCATTCTAGGATATTTTTTTAAAATCAAAAAGCTCAATGAAATTCTAGAATAAGAGACCTGAAATCATTTTCTTATCTTCCCCAACATTAGTATGTATTTCATTCTAGGAAATATTTTAGTAAGCTTAATGAAATTCCTAGAATAAGAGCGATACGCACTTCATCAATCTTGTCTAATAGTACCAAATAATTATTTGGTCATAGTATCAAGAATCTTATTATGTCGAAGTTGAGGGAGAGAGATTTTAAAAGTTTTGCATTTGGAAGGGTAGCAATGGTTGCCCTTCTCTTTTTATTGTACGCATGCATTCCCTTCTCCATTTTCAATTAAACTAATTATATACTATTATCCTTTAATTGATTTTTTTTTTCAGAAATAAAGGGGTTATTGAGTAAATTCACTTGAATAGAAATCTAGAAAATACAAATAATAAATAAGTGCAAAATAAATTCCCCACATAAAAGGGAAAAAAACCTCCACTAATGCACTCAAAACTTGAGATGATTATTCATCCAAGTTTTCGAAAGATCACCACACTAACAAAATGGGAAAGGGAAATTTACCAGTCAAAAAAGGGGGAGAGAGAGAGAGAGAGAGAGAGAGAGAGTACAATGTACGAACAACTTAGAGAGCCAATGGCGGTTGTGTACTTTTGGTGCATGGGGAAGAACGTGCTTCAATGGCTGCATTCTGCTGCTGCACTCCTCAGACTCTCTCACTGATGAAAGAGTTCCAGACAAGCAACATACTGTAGTATATACGTACAAAGTCACGTATATCAATTTACACTAAAATCTACAAATGGTAGAAGCAATTTGGGGATTTTGAGGGGAACGATCTGGGCAATAGAACTGTCCCGGAGGTATTACACGCTGGGTATCTGGGTGTTTTGACACGTGGCATGATTCGAAACAGAGATGCTCGAGCCAATCATATCGTGGGATCTTGTTCCATCGTGGCAGGGGTCAACCAATCAGTGACTCGACGAAATTAAGGTTGCAGCTCTCTACTGACAAAAAATGCTACTCCATATAAAAATATAGGAGCTGGAAATTACAGTGAGAAATTACGCTGATAAAAGTGCAGAGAGAAGACTTCTTTTTTTTTTGGTTGAAACGGCAAAAAATATATTCATTAATTTATAATACGGAGTATAGAGCTAATACGGTCTTAGATATACTAGCCTGATCATTCAAGACCCTCTTTTTCTAACCACGTGGAGGAACTGATTTAGGCCCAACAGATTAAGTCCAAACTAAAGGAAAGAAAAAAAAACACCTGACCAAAGTTAGTAATGAACCAACACAAAACTTGAAAACACCAAAATGGGTGAAGCCCAACACCTAAAGCTCAAACCAAAAAAAAACCTAACCCTAGTAGCCCAAACCTCAACCATTCACCGCCGCCGATCAACCATGAAGCACAGCCGCCCACCACCATCACCGGAACCCACCGCCGTTCAAGAACGCACAACCTCAATCCACCTCCATCAGCAGCCACCAAGGCCGAGAAACATTGAAAAATCGACCATGTCTAAGCCAATATTCTACTTTAAAGACCTAGGTCATGTTCCGTAAAAAATTTTATTTTTAAAAATTTTTTAGTACTTATTTTTTGTTTTACAATACAGTGTAATATCTCATAATACATCAAATTTAATTTAAAAAATAAGTATTTATTAACCAATTATTGTGTTTAGAGCATAAATTCAAGAGCACTTCGAGTTTGTTCTCTTGGGGCCTCAAAATTTTTCTCTCTTTGTGTCCGATTTAAGTTTCTTTCCACTTACTACCATCCCCCCGCCCTCTCTTTTTTGTTGTTGTTGTTGTCTATCTATCTCTATTCATTACGAGAAAATCCTTTCTCAAAATTTTTACCAAATTAAGAAACTCTTCAAGTTTTTTTTTTTGTTTTTCATTTACTTGTTCAAAATCATTCATTTCTCCTTAAAATTCATTTTTCTCTTCTAAACTTGATTTTAGTTTTGAAATATTTGTATGAAAATATTACTTCCTCCGTCCTACAATGTTTGACACTTTCGGGATTGCATGCCATTTTTAAATTACCTATATCTTTCAATTTATAATGGTTATGTGATTTTCAAAATTTTATTTAATAGATCTAATCAAAATTTATTAAATAATATCCATATTGCTTATAACAAAATATTACTACGAATTAGAAAACAGACAAATTTTCATAAGACTGAAATAGTGAAAGTGTCCAACTTTTTGGACAAAGAGAGTAATTGATTTACCTCATTTTGAATATAGAGACGAGTCTCTACATTTGTTGGGGAGTTTACGTATGTAAATCAAGGTTTTAAATGACAAAATTGGAACACGTAAAAGTAAGGATTGAGGTGTAGCGTCCAATTTGCAAAGTATGCATATAACACATTTGCTGAATCCTAAAACTCAATTACATATATGTAACAGTTTTATTTGGGATGAGCTCCTCTTCAGTCCATTAAAATAGATTGGACTGTCGAGTTTGCTCGTTTGTGGACCTTTACCGAGCCCACTTTTGATAATCCAAGCCGTTCACATTTTAAAGTTCATCGAAAACGTTTGTCACGCCAAAATCAGGTTTATCGAATACCTGTCGATATAATTTGAGAATGCGCTTGTCTTGAGATAATCTTTTTAAGTTCTAAGACACTTTTTTTTTAAAATTATATCAAACAATATCTAATTAACCTGATTTTTTGTGAGATTAGTGTTCTCGACGAGTTCTAAAATTAGAAACAGTTTAGATCATCAAAGTAGACGGTCCAATCCATAAAATGGCATGGACCGGAGAGGATCCCCTCTCCGTTGTGTTTGGGACTTTTTTTTGTTTTAGGTTCTTTTCGTAGTGCTTTGAGAACCTTCATAATTAAAGTTCCTTACATTAAAATTGCGCTGCTTGGATTTTTCTTTAATTTGCAGTGTCAGGTCCACGATTGATAGGTACAAAAAGGCATGTTCTGATGTCTCGAATACGGGATCTGTTTCTGAAGCTAACACTCAAGTAAGCAGTTTTGCATTTTTAAATTAAATTAATTTAATTTAATTAAGTAGTTATCTTATATATCCATAAGCTGATTGTAGTCTATCTGGGAATGAGTGTAGTCTAGATATATAGTATTAGAATTTAAACATAATCGCTTTCAATTTTGAGGTTTTTATAGATGTTATCTTTTTTTCAAATTCATTTTGAGGAATTGTATTCTTCTTGGGATATTTCTGTAACTACGTATGGCTATTGGCTAGTCACCAACATTTAGGTACTTTGAATACGTATGACTTATATGCATCTGGATTGTTTTTTGTTGTGTTTCTATATCTCTGTATTCAAATGAGAACATATAATTGTTGTATGGCCTGATCTGTATTCGGTGCTAATCTGTAGATGTCGTATGACTTATTTAAATGAATATGCTTCTTCCGTTGATAGGAAAAAAAATACATATGACTTATATCAGTTATATGCATCTAGATTGTTCTAGCATAATAAACCTCTGCAATACTAGACTAAGTTTCTCTTAAGCGAGGGGATGCCTAGCTAGCTTTCTACTGAAGAACCTCAAAAAAAAAAGAAGCATCTTTTTAAAATTTTGTTTAAAAAAAAACAAATGGCCTAGACGTAGGTTTTATTTTTACAAGTAGCAGCAGTAAAATAGTCTTCATACTCTCTCTCTCTCTCTCTCTCTCTCTCTCTCTCTCTCTCTCTCTCTCTCTCTCTCT
>BPLS01000546.1:25816-115413 GCA_019656275.1 Rhododendron kiyosumense
TTGTATTTCTTCTCGTATTTGTCTCATCTTTTGATCTTAATGATTAATGAAATTTTTTTCGCCATTCAAAAAAAAAAAAATTCTCCTTGTCAGCATTTTGAGATTTGTAGAGCATTCTCTTGCTAATAAAAAACAGGAAGCTGTACAGTGAAATATCAAACCCTTATTTCAGTATATGGATGTATTAGAACAATCTTTTCTATTAATTAAAAACAAGGGTGGAACTACACCATGGCTGTATTGGGCTGTAGCCCAGGTGCAGTCCCGAAAAACCTATAAAAAAAAATAAATTAAATGTAGATTTTCAGTGCAAATGAACTTAGCCAAACCTACCAAACTCCCATTCAGCCCAGCCCAACCTACCATTCGTTTGAACGGTGCGAAGATCTTATATTTTTTATCATTTTATTCTAAAGGGTCGTAATTAATCTTTATCTCTAGAGCTCTCATAATCAAGTATCCGTTAGTTATATGAGATCCTATAGGGCAGATACTTGATTATGAGAGCCGTAAAGACAAATATTAATTATGACCCCTTAGAACAATATGATCAAAAAAATAAGATCTTCGTACCGGTTCAAACGGATTGAAAATTGGAACACTTGAGTTTTTTTGATAGTTTATAAATTTAAAAATATGCTTAAAAATTTAAGTGCTCTAGTTTTCAATCTATCTGAACCGATGCGAAGATCTATTTTTTTGATTATTTTATCCTAAAGGGTCATAATTAATTTTTGTCTCTAGAGCTTTTATAATTAAGTATTTGGCCTTTATTTGGTCTTTAGAACAATATGATCAGAAAAATAAAATCTTTGCACCAGTTCAAACGAATTGAAGATTAGAGCACTTAATTTTTTTGAGAATGTTTAATAATAATAATATAAGAGAAATAAGGAGAAAGAGAAGTGAAAAATAATACTATAAAAGAAATTGTTGATGAATAGTCCTTCGGTATTGTAGTGAAATGTATTTTATCTAAACTTTTACCTGACTGTTATAGGTAGACTTTCTCGGTTTTAGGTAGCTATAATAGCTAATATTTCCTTTTTGCTGTACTATTGTACATGCTCTAATGGAACAACAAAATAAAAAGGGAGGAAAAACTCTTTTGGACTTCTTTTTTTGTTTATTTTTGAACATTTATATATGAGTTTGCCTCTTTTTGGTTCATATATATAAATTTTTGTTAGCCCAGGGCGGAATAAATTTCTGGTTCCGCCCTTGATTAAAAATGCAATCAGTTGATAATGTTAAACATTTTGATTGGGTGTTCATTATATAATTGAACCGAATTTAATAAATGCAAGTTTTGGCCAGTTTTACCAGCAAGAATCCAACAAACTGCGTCGACAAATTAAGGATATACAGAATTCAAACAGGTAATCTAACCGACCGATCGATGAATTTCTATTACGTACTATAAGCTTGTGTGCAAAGTGTGTCACAGTTTCTAGCTAGTACAATCCATGAAATATTCAGCAAAGTATCACTTCTAGCTCTTCCAGGCACATTCTGGGTGAGGCTCTTAGCGCTTTAACCTTCAAGGAGGTCAAGAATCTTGAGACCAAGTTGGAGAAGGCCATTAGTAGAATTCGATCAAAAAAGGTACAGTAGCTAGCATCCAATTAACGTTCCTTTAACTTCTAACTAGTTCATCATTTTCTTTGAATCGATCTTATTTTTTTTCAACAATCTTATTATTATTATTATTGTGGACTAACATGTTTTAAATCTGCAGAATGAAATGCTGTTTGCTGAAATCGAGCACATGCAGAAAAGGGTAACTCGTTAATTAATCCACTCTTACATTATGGTTTGGTATCACAGCTGTGATTTTAGTCAATAATACTACAACGCACATTGCATCGACTTAATAATTTATATATATAGGAGAGAAGAAGTGCATTGAGGGAGCTAGTTCTATTCTATTGGGTTAAACTCTGATGTACATTGAATCCAAATTCCACCTGAGACTTGTGGCTGCTCTTGGCCAAATCTCTGTTCAATTTGGTTAAACTATGTGTGTCTACCATGGAGTGTAATTTGGTCTAATGCCAAATGTTTTGGTACGTCTAATGAAACGGGAAAAGGCTACAATACATAACCATGTTTGGGTATGCAACCTCAAAATGTTATTATTTATAGAGAGAATATTATGAATCATACTGCTGAAAAATTACAATTCTAGTACAAAAGTTACCCCTTAAAAAAAGTAATGTTATCAATCATATTACCGAAAAGTTACGATTTTATATGATTTCAGTACAAAAAGTTATAAAGAAAAACTTATTGGTTAATTAGGCTTTTTCCACATGAGGGTTGATGTAATATTCATCTTGACAGGAGATTGAGTTGCAAAATGCTAACATGTATCTGCGGGCAAAGGTCTCTCTCTCTCTCTCTCTCTCTCTCTCTCTCTCTCTCTCTGTATGCATAAAAAGTTTGCGTCGTGATATATAGTCTTTACTAGTTCTGCAACACTTTCGCAATTGCCAAAATTGGATAGAAATTAACGGAAAACGCACAAAAACTCCAGTTGGATAAATCTCTTGTCAAATTTGCCAGTCATTTCTTGTGCGTGCCAAATTCAGTGGCTTGTCACATCAGCCAAGGATTGTTGGTGAAGTGTAGTTCTACCAAAATGATGTTACTTCAGCCAGTAAAAACGTTCAATAGAGTATTTTTAGACGTCGCAAGCGGATACGCACATATTAGTACAGTAAACGATTTTGGTTAATTGTGCAGATAGCAGAGAATGAGAGAGCACAAGAGCAAATGAATTTGATGCCATCATCTCATGATCATCAGTACCAGACAATGGCTGCTGGTTCACAGGCGCAACAGCAGCAGCAGCCGCAGTCGTACGATGCCCGAAACTTCCTTCCAGTGAACCTCCTTGAGCCTAATCACCACTACTCTCGCCACGACCAACCCCCTCTCCAACTTGTGTAAGTTCCTTATCTTTCAAATGGCGCGCATATATATTGAAAAGAAAATAAGAAAAAACGGTAGATCGTTATACCTTTGTTGTTACAAAATCAAAGAAGGTTGTAGTCTCTTTTTATTTTTGGCATTCTAGTTGGTAGCTCAAATACGTATTATTCACTCTTCAAGTTTTTGGATCCGGCTTCTCTGCAATTGGATTACAAAGAAGCCTCTACAATTTCATATGAATTGTCTATCTCAGTAATCAATAGTTTAGATACGGCTTATTGACCTTTTTGGTCCCCGAAGTATTTCCGTCGTGCCCCTTTGGTCCCCAATATTTCAATTGCTAACATTGCATCCCCCAAGTATCAATTTTGTATTTAAAAGGTCCCTACGGCTCACGCCGTTCCTTCCCTCCGTCAAAACCAAGGGCAAAGTTGGTATTTCACCTCAAAACGGTGTCGTTTGGGGACCAAATTGGCATGACGGAAATACTTTGGGGACCAAATTGGCAAGACAGAAATACTTTGGGGACCAAAAAAGTCAAAAAGCCGTTTCTTCCAACCAAAACGACACTGTTTTGAGGTGAAATACCAACTTTGCCCTTGGTTTTGACGGAGGGAAGGAACGGAGTGAGCCGTAGGGACCTTTTAAATACAAAATTGATACTTGGGGGATGCAATGTTAGCAATTGAAAAATTGGGGACCAAAGGGGCACGGCGGAAATACTTCGGGGACCAAAAAGGTAAATAAGCCGTTTAGATACTAAAATATACTTTTCGAGAAGGACTTCCAACAAAATGTAACCGAAAAAAACTTTTAGACAGATGAGAATCACACACTACTGCCCTAACATATATTCCTGTCACAGATTGCAGGGAAGCCTGGTTCATTCATTTAGCCTTTTACTTTTTCGTTTTTTGTCATTCACGTTTTTATCTATAGATAACACACTTTACTTTACACTCATAAAACAAAATAATGTTCGAACGGTAACAATTAATTACAAGATTTCTTGAAGCACACCACAAAATCTCCCTTTCAAACTGTCATGCATGTAAAATATTGAGGAGTCCCTTGAAGATGCTCTTATAATCCTAGTCCTCTTTCTTAAGATAGGTCAGTACTTTTCCTCCATATTCCTTGATAATAAAAAAAAAGTTTGTTTTACCAGGTTTAATTATTTTCTTATCTTGTATCATCCCATGCTTCATTTAATAGTTACACCAGGTTAGTTCCTTATCTGGAGAAACTAGTTTCAAGGATTAGTAATGAACAAATAAAATGGTGCACACGTCCGGCGTCTGAAGTAAAACTGGTTGCCCTTTTTTTGTTTTTTTTTTCTAACAGCAAAAATAGATTTTAAGCAAATGTACATGATACAATGATTAAAGGGTTCTCTCTCTCTCTCTCTCTCTCTCTCTCTCTCCCCTCCCTACTATACATTTGAATGCTAGTTCATTAGTTTTCTTGTGTTTTGGGGTGCAGTTGATATTCAGAGACGCCTTTCTGTCAAGTGTTTCGATATCGGCTTTCAAGTTTATCTTGCATCAGAACTATGTCTCTATGAAATTGTAAGGATGAAATGGTGGATTCCAATTAAGCTGAGAAAAATGCAGGCCTTTTGTGTGTTTCCTTTTGGAGTCTTGGACACTACTAATGTACTATCTAAGTATGTTGTTGCTGGACAAATTAAGTGTTGTATTATGAATCAAGAACAAATAGCTACTAGAGTATTTTTCCTCAAATTCCTGTAGTTCCAAGTACTGTCTTTCTGGGTCCAATTGTCTCCAAGTACTGTCTTTCTGGGTCCAATTGTCTTTTTTTTTTTTTTTTACAAGCTGGGTCCAATTGTCTTCTTCTTCAATGTTTCGTGGAAAATGCTCAAGTGTTTCATGTACTGATCACTTTAAAGTGTTTCTTGCATTGTTGAGAATCGATCCATACATGACGGATGACCCGCCAATCTGCAAATATTTCAACGCTCCAAATCAGGTTGTCCCTGGTTCCTTAAAAGTGACTGAATCGTCTAGTCATTGCGGTTCATCTTTTAAAGCTTGTGGAAAACATAACTATATATGTAAAAATCATATATAATATGACTTTGAAACACATTTATCTTGAAAATAATAGGTGGGTAAATCATTAGGATCTATTTATGTCAAGGTAAGCATTTTACAAGCCTGTTGATGCAGGGAAGTGAATATAAACCAATATTTTAGGGAAAACTCTCTCTGACTCTTTTCTTTATCAATAATCAACTGTTCAACCCTAAGACGCAAAACCGAGTATAAAGGTAGCAACACGAAACCTAGAAAACATAAAGAAACAATACCAAAATTAATACGGACCCACAAAATAGACGGAAAAACAAGACTTTAGAAAAAAGAATGGGCTGAAACGGACTTTCCTATGGAAAGTTATAAGAGTGCAAAGAATGGCCCCAAAAACGGAACGAAGGCCCATTCGGAGGCCTAAACGGCCTCAGAAAGCTAAAAAACACACGGCACGTAGGTTATGTGTTCTGACTGTTGGGCCGTTTCGAATCGAACCCAGGTAGGCCCATCGCCTAAATCCACGATCAGTTATATTACGAAAATACCGACTAATAGAAATGGGCCTTGGCATACTTAAAATGAAACTCTTCCTCTTTGGCTACTGCATCACCTGTGTAGATTGATATCGGATCCAAACTATTTTTTTGCATGGTTGATGATCTTGATGGATTTAGCAAGTGTCAATTTTTTCCTGCGAAATTTTGTCCTAAAAATGATCTATGAAAAGCTCTCGGCAGAAGGGTCTGAAGACTAGCCGAACCGCATCCATCATTCCAATATGGCATGTCGACTGACTAATAATGAGAGAGGTGATCGAAATACGAATCATGTGGAATGTTTTCTTGATAGCCTGATGGAGTTTTTGTCATTTAAACACAACAATCAAAACAGGGATTTCATATCCCATGACAAATTTACAGCATTCCACATATATAGCATGGACCATTAATTTCCAATCCGCCCTATATGTCCAATTCCATAAAATCCCGGATCTTGTATAACATGCATAAATGTTTCCACGGATAAGCAATGCAAGAATATATTAAACAGCGGTTACATATAGCGGAATCAGCTACTACGTAACTATTTCTTGGTCATCTGATAGCGAATTCTCCCATTTTGTCTATTTGGATTCTATTTTGGGGTATCTGAAATAGTTTTCGTTAATTACTTGAAATATCAAAGAAAAAAGCGTGTAAGTTTATCCAAAAGTAACCCTCATAGGAGTAAGTGATTAAAAGTAGCTTTAAAGGTAGAGAATAAGGAGCATTGATGGAAAACTCATTTAACTTTTTAAGAAGACATATATTAATTATATGTTCTCTCGAAAACAATTGAATTTCCCATGCATAGCAAACAATTTCATGGCCACCATGCCCGAGACTCGACTGTTACGCTGTTACACTCAATTTATTCACTCAAAATTTTTTCCCACCAAAAATAGGCTTTTTAAAGAATCCCAACAGCTTCAACAAATACATTTTAGATTGGGTAATCCTGATATCGTTATGCATCCTGCTTAATTAGAAACTTGGGCCAGACGAATTGGTCCAAATCCACAATTAAAGCCCGG
Organism: Rhododendron kiyosumense; assembly: GCA_019656275.1. Lineage (NCBI taxonomy): Eukaryota > Viridiplantae > Streptophyta > Magnoliopsida > Ericales > Ericaceae > Rhododendron > Rhododendron kiyosumense. The sequence goes on from BPLS01000546.1 coordinate 32,375, forward strand.
CTCATAATTTTTTTAGCAAGTAGTCAAGTACAGTAATTTTTATTTTTTTTCACTTTTTGAACATCATTCTTTAGCTAGTTCATCCAACAAAAAGCCTTGGGGGAAATTAACATCTTTCAATTTGAATTTGAAGTTTAAGGGTTTCCCCAGATTATGAAACGGACAGAGTATAAGGATTTAGGATTTGTTCAAACTTTGTCTGTGTTGATGGATTGTAAATGTGTTATGTGATTACTGAGGTTTAATTTTTTTTTTTTTTGTCAATCGATAGAAAAAATCATTTTTACATCATATATGAAGTATAGAGTACAAACTCGGAACACTACATCAATTGTGAGAGTCCACGAAACAACAAAGCCTAACAACTCAACTAATAGAAGAAAGCAGAGAAAACTAAAATAGTCCCTGTAGTTAAGTGTTTGTGTCAATTTGATTCCTGTAGTTATAATTGGCTCGATTTACACTCTATACTTTCCATTTTGTTCCAATTTGGTCCAATTACTAACTTCCGTTAGTCCGCCCTTAGTCCTTTAAACAACAAAATCATATGGCCCCCTTTTTTGGGGTTAAAACAGACCCGTTCAGCTAAATAAGCCAACTGGCTTTTTTTTTTGTCCTTATTTAAATTTTTTTCGTATTTGTTAGTGTTTCGTCAATTTTTTGGGGGGTTATTGCATCGCCATGACGACAAAAATCTAAAAAGTAAAAAATTATGATCGAAATCCAATTTTTTTGAATAAAGACGAAAAATTGGCTTATTGGTTTATTTTTTTCTTTATTCAAAAAAATTAGGTTTCGATCGTAATTTTTTACTTTTTAGATTCCTCTTGTCATGACGATGCAATAATCTCCAAAAAAAAATGACGAAAAACTAAGAAATACAAATTTTTTTTGGATAAGGACAAAAAAATAAACCAGTTGGCTTATTTAGCTGAACAAGGTTGCTCATTCCCCTCTTGCCCTAACATACCTCTGAACCAAAACACAGCTCATTCTTCTATTCTCCATTGATAAGGAGGCACCTGAAAAGAAATTTGGTTATAATTTCCTGCAAAAAGTTGCCCTCAAATTCAGCATTTTCATGATCAACCATGAGGCATCATAACCACTGATATTGTCTACCTGTTCAACTTGTGGACAAATACTGAGATGCCTTATTTTTCTACGTAGTACTAAAAATGCATATAGAACCATGTCCAAAAATCACAATATGATAAGGAATCATGTCCAAAAGTCATAATATTACATAAACTCAATTTCAAATTTAGCAAGTCATAACCTAATACATTGACATAACAAACCACTCAACTAGGTTACAAGAAACCTAACTTAACAGCCCAAGTGGTTACAAAAAATAGTGCCCCGTCATTCCATTCATTTTCCTACACTTGGCCCGTGCACTTATTCCTGACTAGGAATGTTGAAAAATAAACCTAACCCAATTTTTTCGTCTTTATTAAAAAAAATAGGATTTCAATCATAATTTTTTACTTTTAGATTTCTTTCGTCATGACGATGCAATAACCCCCAAAAAATTGACGAAAAACTAACAAATACGAAATTTTTTTGAATAAGAACAAAAAAAAAGCCCAGTTGGCTTATTTAGCCAAACGGGTCTATTTTAATCCCAAAAAAGGGGGCCATATGATTTTTCTGTTTAAAGGATTAACGGCGGATTAATGGAAGTTAGTAATTGGATCAAATTAGAATAAAATGGAAAGTACAGAGTGTAAATTAAGCCAATTACAACTATAAAGACCAAATTGACACAAACACTTAACTACAGGGACTATTTCAAATTTTTTCCCTAGAAGAAATAAGCCTATTATAGGGTAGAAACGGAGAAAGGAAAAGCCCTATAATGGAAGAACACTCACACGCAAGTGAGAAGATTCAAACTCCTGACTTCTTAGTGAGATACAAGAATCCTGACCAACTAAGCTATTCCCAATTAATTACTGAGAATAAACTATGATACAACCATATTAGCTGGACTTGTCAAAAAAAAAAAAAAAAAAACATATTAGCTGCATAATTGTTATGGATTCCACACTCAACCCAGGCCAATCATTTATTATGGGCTATGATAATACCCCCATCTAATAAATAACTTGGGTTTGGGCCCGTTCTAAATGGGTGTGTTTGGTGGGTTCATGAATTTGGGTCAAAATTGACAGCTCTACCCGTAGGGTTTGTAATCATACCCAATGGCATAGTCAGGAATTTAACTCGATGGAGGCACCATTAATCAACACGGTCTTAGGATTTTTTGTCTTTTAGAGTAAACAACCGTAATATAAAAGAAAAAAATTTAGAATGTAAAATTTCCTACAATATACATATAAAATAACGGGTATTTATGAAAAACAAGTGTATAAAAGAGCTTTTTGGGGAACTTGACAAAGATACTAGGAGATGTAATAAGTGTTATAAGAAGAAAAAATATGTCTTTTTTGGATACAAGTTGTCAGGTAATACTGATATTATTGAAAATTGCAGTGGGAGTATGTGGCCCCACTAGTCCCACACTGCCTCCACCACTAAGGCTCCGTTCAATTGCCAGAAATGTTGTACCGGAAAATTATTCTCAGGAAAAGTTAAGTAAAGTGAAGTAAAAGAAAAAGAAATCTATTTTCCTATGAGTGTTCATTTGACAATTTTTTTTTGCTGGAAAACTAAAGTTTAATGGTTTATTTGTCAGGAAAAGACATTTATGAGAAACTTCTTTATTTTTATTCCCATGGCTAATTTCAAATAAAATTAACTTTAAGAGCTAAATAATAGCCTATCATATTTCAAAAATTAACACATACGAAAAATATAGTTTATCTAATGCAAAGCCTTAACATGAAATGAAAAAATCGACTTGCAGTTCTCTATTTAATTTTCTATATTTTGAATGGTCATGCAAATCCCCTATTTAAATTGGCATTCTCTGTCAATCAACTGTACAAATGAAGTTTAAAAAATAAGTATATGATAACTAAATAAATAAATATTAAACAGTCATGCTTGATTAGTTGCCGATGCAAAAACTCATTGAAAATTAATTAGTACAAAACAAAATTGAAGACTAATGACAAGATAAATAAATATTTCAAAAAAAAATAAACTACCAATTTTTTCCCAAAATAATTATCTCAGAAAGCACCATAATAGTCGAAATTGTTGTTACTCACATAACTCTCAAAGTGTCTTTCTAAGAACCTAATTCGTATTTTTTTGATATTGGCGTCATTCACTTTTTTTCTTACCTGCCAATTATTTTGGCCTCACAATGAAGAAAACTTTTCACGTGACGCAAAATCCTATGCTTTTGGCCGGATCACTTTTGCAAGAAAGTGAATCTTGCAGAAAAACTTAAAAACAAGTTTCCTACTACATTCCTGCCAACTAAACAATACAAAAGTTATGGGAAAGTTAATTTTTCCATCCTTTCTAGTACTTTCCTAACAACTGAACGAGGCCTAAAGATTCATTCCAAATTATTCAAGCTCATGTTTACTTGATAAAAGGTGGTTCAAGATTGGTTTTTCTCATCTATAAATAAGCTAAACTTTTGTGTGTATGTGTATATATATATATATATATATAGAGGAATTTTCAAGTGAGGGATTCTTCATTTTTTTAAAATGAGGGACTTTCATTTCCCGATCAAATCTTGAAAATCCGAGCCGCTCAATGTGTGCAGAACGTGATTTTAAGGCTATCCGCGAGAAATCAGCAAAAAAAATGACCGGGAAGGGCTTCATCAGAGCAATTTTTTTTGAACCGTTCAATGAAAACTGCTCGGATGAAGCCCTTCCCGGTCATTTTTTTTGCTGATTTCTCATAAGGACCCTTAAAATCACATTCTGATCACTTTGAGCGGCTCGGATCATCGAAATTCAATCGGGAATGAAAGTCCCTCATTTTAAAAAAATGAGGGATCCCTCACCGGAACCTAACTCATATAGAGGAATTTTCTATATATATATATATAAAGTTCAGTAAAATTCCAAATTTAATTTGAACAATTCATTGCTATCTGACATTCAACAAGCCCCCTTGTCAAATTACATTAAACTAGGTCTCCCAAGTGCTTTAAAAGCGGAGTAATATTTTGATATTCGAATCAGTACAATAAAAATCCTGCATGTTTAATGGAAAGAAATAGTAATATCCTATAAGCTTAAAAAAAGAAACGCTGAGTTATCTCACATGATAAAAGATGCATTAGTTTGATTTGTCCTTACCAAGGAATTTTCTTACCATGCTACTTCTTTGAGAGGAAAAACAAGTAAACCAACTGTTGTTCGAGGCAAAACCTGCTATAACAAACAGCGCAATGGCATTTAAAATGAAGATCAACCCGCCAACATAAAACCTGGTGTACCAACCATAGGAATTCCAATCTACCACTTGAGATGTATCAATTGGTGAAGTTCAACATACAAGAAATCAACCATTGTATCGAATTGAAACATACCGAAGCAGATGGGTACCCATGTTTGCTTCTGCTGCATCAACTTCCTGAAACACCATGTTCCTGTGCAATGCACTCCAACCCTTGTCAGTTGTCAGTGCCCAATACAGAGACTTCCATCTCTGAATAGCTAACTCAAACTAGGAATCTGGGTAACAACAAAAATCAAGCAGAAGCACAAAATATCTTACGACAGGCACTGGCCCACATTACAAAACGCCACCAAAGTAAAACCGACTAACAGATATGACAAGTTGCTTATATTCCCAATTTCCTGCTTCTCAAACCTCAAGCACTAATAGATCAGTAAGAAAAGACAAACATAAAAAAGGAAAACCCAATGGCCTAGCTATCACAAATTGGCTAAAAGGCCAATCCCTCACTAGATTACTTGAAAAGAGAATACAATCAGGACTTAGGTAGGGTCATGCCCAAATATGTCGTCAAGCACAAATATATCCACTACCAAAGTAATTTGGTTACATAAAAACTTAAAAGTCTCATGGTTTGGGAAGAAAGGGAAAAAAGAAAAAAAATAAACCTAATTCGGAATAGGAACTCATAAGACTTTCATCTAAAGGAGTACGTACACAGTATATGGGCCCAAATTGCACAACCAAATACTAGTTTGTCTAGGTCATTCAAACAGTTTGATACAAGCAAAAGGCATAAAAACTGGCATGGCTAACTTTGCCATAATGGCTACATTTATAATTGTATAACTCACATTGGTAGGGTCTATGTTTAACATGTATGTACATTGAACTTCAACTACCAGCAGGATTCCAAAGTCCAAATGGACATTGAAAAAAAATTAGGGACACTCAAGTTAAAACTAAATATGGTTTTTTTTCCCCCCTTTCTAGCCTTGTTTGATACAATACAACATGCAGATGGAAGCATAGCTGTTTTCCAGTTTAAGCAACAAATATTAGAGAAAACTCAGGCAAGGGACCAAGTGTATTTACATTACTTTTTGTCTATTACCTTTGGCCCCTTGATTGGTTTGTTGAACCTCAAAATAGAGCAGAAGAGGGGCACATAACATGCCACAGTATATTTTTTTGGTCATTGATCTCTAATAGGTCTAGCTGCTGTGAATTCATTGTTTGTATCCCCACAATATCCGAAAATGCCATGACTAGTATCCGAAAAACGATATGAAGACCTGAAATACTTCCCTTTATCAGGCAAGCGACAAAAGAATGAGTGATCACTAATAAGTAATAACGAGCTGCAAGTACCACCAAGCCCCATCCTTTGACATTAGTATTGATATCTTTTGACTGGAGTAGGTCGATAGTGCAAAGGACACAAGATACGAAACAAGCAATACCTTAAGGGCTAAGAAGAGAAATAAATTATTTTTTTTACCAACAAAAGCTAAGGAACTAGATACAAAATCTGCTGCCAAAATCTGGTAGGGCAACACACCAGGAAAGCCACAAATACGAATCCAACCAAGAAAATCTCAAAGATTTGATTGCCACTGCTTTTTACTGAAAGATATTATATATTGTGCTAAGAGAGGTGTTTATTTCACTTAAAGCAATGAGGCACATTAAAGAAGCTCCACAAATCAAATAACCAACTGTAGCCAGTAGCTAAAAAATAAAAGTATTCCGTCGCTCCAAAATAGTGGATTTTGACCATTCCCTATATTAAGTGAGTTATCTGGAGAGATGATGGCATCCACAAAGGGTAGCAACATAAAACTTCTCAGAGTAGGTAGTGAATAGCATACGGCCCCAAGGATCACATTCATGTCTGTAAACACAGCTTCTATTGGTTACTAAATGAGGTCTTTCCAGGAGTAAAGTTTATCTGCACCAAAAATAACATAAAAGTTGAGGGGGAGGGGGACAGGGACAGGGAGGGGGAAGGGGTAGCGTAATTAGAGTTTCAAGTTGGGTTTCAATTTATCTTGAACCCAACAGGTTATGCCCTACCACTGTGCAATTTCGAAGTTTAAAACTCCATTCTCACCAGCTGGAATTGCTCTGTTTAGGAGATTTGCAAAAGTGAGTAATCAAGTCTTAAACCCTGAAAAAAGTGAATGAAACGGTAGGCGAAAAGGCATCCACCCGTGCAAAGAAATACTTCTATTAATAGTTCGTAAACTAATAAAGGTTAGTCTTCGCAATTACCCAAAAAAAAAGGAGATAAGACTTTGTGGGCATATTAAGTATGATATAGTGAACCAACCATGAGTTATCTCCTCACTAGTAAGAATGTGCCTTCTTTCATAGGCTTGCATAAATATTTAGTGATACAAAATAGAAAAACTTGACGGGGCTTTAATATTCTCCGAGTACAAAGGATAAAAAGGACCACCATTACCGGAAAGGCGCGAGAACCACAAGAAGTTGCAGAGAAAGAAAAACTAGCATAAGCACAAAAACATCAAGTACTTCAAGATACGAGAACCACAACAAGTTGGAGAAAACTAGGCAGAAGCAAGTTGCTACAAATAGCAAATTCTGATGTGAAGAAAAAGGGGGAAATGACAGAACGGAGAGTGTCACCCACGGTAGCTCAGTGACTGATTACAGTTTAGTTGCTTCGACAATAGGTTAACACATAGCAAGGAAAAGAGAGTTATTAAGAAAAAAAAAACTGATATTGAGCGAGGTTTAATGAACCAACTGACCCACAAGAATGTGTGGTGAATGAGGGTATTGGGGCACAACGTGGCGGTGCCCCAAGACCACCAATAATTTTTCCGATAAAATAGCTTTCCTTGCCAGGATGCTTGCCAATAGGGACACAAAATAGAACTCAGTAATGTGCTCTTTCATGATTTGGCGCACTGAAACACATTTTCGCGGGCGAGAAATAAAAAATTTCCTTGCGTACAGTTCTTTTTGTTTATGTTGAACGACGAAATGCTACTTTTGTTGCTAATTATTGATGTATGACCAGGAAATTTAAATTTCTCGTCTGTTTATTGTTTCCTTCGGTGTTATAGAAGATGAAACTCTATTTTCTCACAAAATTAGTACTATTTTCTTCACTAGTTTTTGTCATGAAAAGCCATAATTGTTGTAGTGACAAGCATTTCAAGGTAATTTCCAAGAGGCCAAGGACTACTTGGAAGCTGTTATTTCGAAGGGAACAAACAAGGCGTATTACAAAGTGCAATCACGCAGCTGAGTTTGTAAACACGCAACATCTTCAACTGCAGTCTCCCATATACAAATGTGGGCTTTCATGTGGTTGATTGAATTTCAAAACTAATTAAGTAAAGCAAGACGATATATAATATCACACACAATAAAATTCAGTGAATCAAGAAAAACTTGGAAAAGAAAAGTGAAACTGAGGAGAAGCGGCTTCATATAGTAAAATCCAATATCTTACACAAATCCAAACTGGCAGGAGACATAAACATAGCATACATAGTTCTGGAGTTCATTACCACACTAGACAGACTATAAGAACAAACAAATGGTAATATAGACCACCATGTGGAATCACGCTAGATATCGCAGCATATAAATCCATGAGAAGGACAATATGAAAAAGAATGACAACAATTTGAAGATATATGATTTTTAACGGAAAGCCGACTCATGCATCGGCAAAGATCTCTTCTTACTCTTATCAAATGGCTATATGCCACTCAAGCAGTGAAGCTTTTCTTGTTGGGTTCAAAAACGTACTTGATCAGTGATTCCTTAATAGACAACAACTCAGGGAATTCGTTCTTCAATTTGGATGCATCCATTTCATTGTTGCTACGAGGGGCAATGATAACCTTGGCTTGCTCATCTAGCGTGAAATTAACCCATTTGAAGTTAGGGTTGACGTACTTCTTGTACATCTCGAGAATCTCGTTATGGCTCGCAACACCTGGGTTTGTGAAATTCCATATGCCCCTCAAGTTCCGTTTGGCCATCTCAATTGAAATGGGTAGCAGCTCATCCAATATGGTCATGCTGTTGGGGATATTGACCACTTTGTCATATTTTGCAATTTTCGTGATGAAGTTTCGTGGATTGCTCAGATCAGATGATATTGGCATTCGGACCCTGAGGGTGCACACGTTGTCATAATCATTCAGAAGTTCTTCAACCTGGAAAAAAAAAAAAAAGAAATTGACTGATCTATGATCTATTTGCAAATTTTGTAGCTAATAAAAATTAGTAAGAAGGATGGGAAGAATTACCATGGCCTTGGTTTTTGAATAGAAGGAACCAGTGAAATTGGGTTTGTCTTCCTCCTTAAACCCAATGCCTGAACCTAACGGATGAGCATCATCATATTCAAAAATACATCCAGTAGCGAAATTCACCATCAAAAGCCCATGCTCTTTGCAAACATCAGCCAACGTTAACGTGCCAACAACATTAGTACGGATTGTCTCAGGTTTATGAGACTCGCACCAATCCACGTTGGGTCGACCCGTCACTCCAGCAGCATTGAGAACATGGGTGGGCCTAACACTCTGTATATCCGCCAACACCTGTGAGCGCTCCTGTAAACGCCCTTTTCCATACTCAAATGGTATCCCTTGTTTCTCAGAGAGTTTCCCTAGAAGTCCACCAATCCAACCAGTTCTCCCATATATCAAAAACTTCAGAAGAGGTTTCTGAAAAGAGGGATTGGTTTTAGGAACAGGAATCACCATTCCCTTTTGATGTGAACTGTTCGCCATGTAAGAGGTGGCGGAAGTACCCACGTCAGATGCATTTCTTTCAATTCCTGGCATCATCAGCATTCTTGGATGAGGGAGAAGAGCTCCAGAGACATCTCCCCACCAATCTGGATTGCTCAAATACCACTCCATGGTTTTCTTTAGGCCTTCTGCCCATGTTGTCCTTTCTGACCACCCCAAGTTCTTGAGCTTTTGATGGTCCAAGAAGTACCTTTGGTCATTAAATGGCCTATTCTCCACAAACTTGATAACTTGATCTGCCTCCAACGAAAACAGCCTGCATATATCCTTGGCAACATCAAGCACCGTCCTTTCCTTATCCGTGCCGATATTGTAAACATGCCCTACTTCACCCTTGTGGAGAATAGTTTCAAAAGCCTCAGCAACATCCTCACAATAGAGGTAACTCCTCACATTAGACCCATCCCCATGGATCGGAAGAGTCTGTCCTCTCATCGCTAAGAGGATGAACTTGGGAATCATCTTCTCGGGAAACTGATTCGGTCCATACACATTGTTTCCTCTAGTAGTTATCACGGGCAAACCATATGACCGTCCATATGCCATCACAAGCATCTCAGCCCCAGCTTTAGTCGCAGAGTAAGGGTTTGTTGGGAGGAGCTGAGAAGCCTCATGATTTCCCACTAGTGCATCCTCGTCTGTTTCTCCGTAAACCTCATCAGTACTCACATGAATAAATCTCTTGATTTGGCCAGTGACTTTACAAGCTTCCAAAAGGACATGGGTGCCGTAAATATTGTTTTTGGTAAACTCAAAGCTATTTCCAAAGGAGTTGTCGACATGGGTTTGGGCTGCAAAATGCATAATTGTGTCGATGGATTCAGTAAGGAGAACAAAGTTGACAAGGTCAGCACTCGCAATGTCTCCCTTGATGAACTTGAAATTTGGGGATGATTGAGAAGGCATGAGGTTTTTCAAGTTTGAACAGTAATCAAGCTTGTCCAGAACAACGATTTTGTAGTGAGGGTAGTTCCGGATAAGCCGATTGGCAACATGGGATGCAATGAAGCCAGCAGCTCCAGTTATGAGGATGTTCTTGGGTTCGTATTCAGCCATGTCCAAACAACCTGTTCATATCCCACATTCAAAGATTAGTTCACTGTAAACAAAGAGATTAGAAACTAAACATATCTCGAAAACAGATGAAAGCACATATGCTTACATGCAAGAAAATGGAGAGAAACATTATTCCTGAATACATATAACCATGTCTAAGATGATCCTTAATCATCCCATCTAAAATACAACATAAAGAAGATGATCCCCAATCATATAACAACTCAAAGTGCCGTACAAAAATGTAACCATATGGCTGTGTTACTCTTGGTTGGCTTATTAGCCCAGGGCAGAATATAGTTGGACTCTTCATGACACGATTTTATGGTTTTTGTGGCTAAGTGATTCCGAGAATTCTTTTGCGCAAGAGTGCGGCAAGACCAAGAGGAAAAAAGAGAAGAACTTCTCTACGTTCATAGAGCAATGAGTTACATGACATAGACCAAAATTAACCCAAGAAAAGCATTCGCAGGGAATTTTCCACCATAACAAACTCTCATGACACACCAATCATCAAGACATACAATTTTGAAGGTAACCAAAACAAGAATTCAAAGGACATTCCCTGATTTAGAAATGGTGAACACCAGTTTGGTTTTTACCTCTCTGAAAACAAAGCAGGGAAAAAAAAGAAGAAAAAAAAGGGGCAGAGTCCACTTTGACCTCCTCTGGTATGAGCCATGTGTGGATACACCCCCTATGGTTTAAAAGTGTGCACATAACCTCCTGTGGTTTTGAAAATATGCGGATAGACCCCCTGCCATCATATTTTTCATCCATATTAACGGGCACAATATTAAAAGACTGATATACCCTCATCATTTCCCTTGATTCTTTTTTTTTTTTAAATCTAACCACACCATCCCTTATATAAAAAATTGAATCCAAACTGTTGATATTGTAGAGTTTAACGAGTACTACATCTATGCTAAAATTAAAGTCAATCAAAAAATAAAAAGTTCATGGTCGAATCGATTTTGTTATGAAATTAAATTTTCCAATTTGAATTTACCACAAATTAGATTACTGGGTTATTGATACCTGATCGAGATGAATTTTTACAGAGATACTTTATTCTTTATTTAACACATTATGAAATACTCAGATTACATTGTAGATGCATGTGAGATACATCTCCGTTAATATGGATGAAAAACATGATGGCAAGGGGTCTATCCACACAATTTTAAAACCACAGGAGGTTATGTGCACACTTTTAAACCACAAGGGATGTATCTGCACATAGCCAAAACCACAAGGGGCGAAAGTGGATTTTGCCCAAAAAAAAAAAAGGCTTCCTAAAACCAATTTAACTTCTTGAAGCATCAATCTTTGTAAGCAACTTTAGATATTATTATTCTTTATCCTTCATCGCTTCTCTAATGATTCAGTATTTTAATTGTGAAGGATTTCCTGTGATATTTACAACTATCACTGCAAACTCAAAGAACTCAAAGGCTAAGCAATCTATCATGTAAAGTACATGCCCATTTAAAATTGATAGTATTTCATTACTTAAATATGCCGGATCTGCAAAAGGCTGAGAAAAAGATAGGACAGCAAAATAAACTAGATCTCAATCAAGAAAGATCAAACATTTATACAACAACATAACCACAGAATGAGTCACAATATGAGGGGTTTTACCAGAATAAAAATTAATCATGCACGAATACCCAACACATTACTGTGAGATCAAGTAGTTGACAAAGTATTAACACATGCGAAAACTGTTAATCGAAGCAGTGTAACATACAAATAAATGGGTCACTCTAAAAGGTTTTAATGAACACACACACACACACAGAGAGACTTACGGTTTGGTAGGGATTGAGGAGAGAAAAAAGAATCTTTAAGGAGGAAATTGAAGGGTTTTTGTTTTTGTTTTTTTTTTTTGGGGGGGGGGGTGGGGTGTTGGGTGGGTTTGGGGTTTTTGTGGGGATATTGAGTTTGAGACAGAGGTGGAGGTGGACGAGAAGAAGAAGGAGAAGGAGAAGGAGAGGTGTGAGGAGAGAGGTGGTTAAGACTTGGGGTATTTATAAGGATGCCTTATTGCCCCACCAAACAAACTCACAGCACAAACCCGCCTCTACTCTGTTCACATTCTTTATGTGATTCCGTTCTACTGATTTTAATTAATACTAAACGCTTTTTAGGGGGGAGGGGCAGAGATAGTGAGAGAGACAGACACACACACGAAGAGAAAACAGACAGATAAAGATGCACACGATGAGAAAACCGAGGGTTAGTTCAGTTGAGGGTGAGTTTGCTTCTCGTATAATTAATTAGGGTTTAATTTTTGGTATCAATACGTAAGAAATTAATTTTTTATCAATTTTTTAGTTAATATACGCATAAACTAGTCCGAATAAGAATGATACTGACCATCGAGATAGAGAGAGAGGGAGAGATGGGGCTGCTCCTGTTCTGCCCGGCTCTGGATCTACCTTGTTATTCAATGATTCATCAACTACAAAAGGAATTGTTAAATTCCATGTATTGGGTTCAGTGGTCAATGTCGAAGATTTAAGGGTTTGTTCTCTCTTAACGTCTTAAGTTCAAAATCTTTTAACCGCTATAAACCCCTTGGGAGCCAGTCATGTGAAGTGGAGTCCCGCTACTAGACAGTGGGTTTATGATTCCACGTATTGGTTTAGTCGAGCTCAGCGCAAGCTGGTCTAGAGGCTCCAAACACCTGGTCGTGAAAAAACGAAAGGCACTGTTTTCTATTGTTATACAGTTTGGTGTATACATAGTTTTTTTTTGTTTGTTCCTGAAACAGGAATAGACTTCTTTTCACGTTAATTAATTTATAAGGTAAATGAAGTGATGTAAGATGTATCAATAAGTAATAGAGTTCTTTTTTTTTTTTTTTTTTCAAAAAGGTCACGATTGGAATGTAGTCATGTGGTCCCTACCAACTAATTGCGAAATTGAATTGAAGGAGGTTACATTCTGAACATATTCATGTGGTCCCTTATATTTTACCTAACAGTCTATTTGATTAGCGAAAAAAATATAATGGAACATGAAAAGAAGAGAAAAGTGACATAAAAGAAAAGAAACAGAAAATATATTTTTCTTTCTCGCATTCGTTTGATTAAGATGAAAATTTTGCAAGAAAATACGGAAGTTATAGTAATAAATGTTCATTCTTGCAAGAAAATAAAATTTTCTTGCACTTTTTGTAAGAAAAATTAAAGCACGCTTCCTAGCTTTAGATGGTTTTCCGGGAAAGTTTATTTTCTATCGCTTTCTAGGACATTCTTGCTAAGTGAACATCAACAAAAAAATATTTTTTCTCTTTCTTACACTTTCTATCATTATCTTGCTAATCAAATAAATTCTACATCCAAATCCTTTAATCTGCAAGGATAAAAATCAATGGAGTTGATCAAGCATGTTTTTGGATATCTTGATGAGTTGATTTTTAGCAGCAATCCTTAAAACAATATTTTAAATAATTTAAAAGGTTCCGATCATATATTTGAAATCTGAAATAATTATCACACATGAATCTATTGTAGTATATTTGGAATATACCAAAATAGTGTAGTACCCATAGTTGGGCTGAATTGGGAGGTATAATAATCAGGAAAGAGTGAAAGACCAAAGAAGGTAGATCTGAAAGGTATTTAATATTTTATTTATTAGGAATAAAGGAGTAGCTGAAGGTGGGACCAAGAATGAGAGATCTAATAAACTCTTCGATAACGATCGGATTTGGGACCATATATAGTACTGTACTTCAACGCTCATTTCCAGCTATAATTTGTCTGGTAGCTATAAATTTGAATAACTTCTCATTTGGAAATTACTCCAATTAAGGCCTGTTTTGGGGCTCAGTGCATGCTGTCCTGTGTTGGGCCGATTCAGACCGTCCATTTTCGGTAATGGACAACTAAAATTTGCATCTCGACCGAACATTTTGGACCCATTGTGGATCAACCCAAAACGCATGCTAATTCGCTCAGTAACGGATCTATGTACGGGGTTTTTGGATAATTTCTTGTGTTTTCGAAATTTATTCCTAAATTACGTTAAATCGTGTTTAGCTTTCGAAAAAATTGTGTTTTGTAAACACGCCTTTCACGTTGCTATGGTCGTCTTAAACTGAGTTAAACTTCAAGTTTAGGGTTCACAATTAACTGTAAAACGTGTTTGCAAAGCAAGTTTTTATCATTTTCTTTAGAACTTGTATTTTTTCCACTTTTCTTAGTTTATGTCAAAAAAAATTTAAGATTATTGGTTCGTCTTGATGAGAGAAATTTAAAAAATAAAAAATTATAATCAACACCTTTAAAAAGTTCACTAAAAACTTACAAAACATACGAACTTTTTGGATTATTTTTGTGTTTTCTGAAATTTTTTAGTTTGGTTAATAATTATATACGAGATGAACCAAATAATCATAAAAAAATGTAGTAAAACTAACAAATGTGAAAATTTGAATAAAGACAACAAAATCATGACTTAATTATTAAGCCAAAAAGGCCTAAACAAACATTATCCAGCTCTGCAGTTTGGTGCATAGAAACCTCAAGCACGGGATCTCGATGGTATAACTCATCGATCAATGGCTTAAATTGTGAGAGGTTCTATTTTATAGGATAAGTACAGAAAATAAAAGAGAAGATCTTACTATATGAATTGCTCTGTGCAATCTAACCTCAAACAACAGATGAGCTCGATAATCTCCCTTATTTTTTATTTTTGAATGGCAAATTATTTTAAATAATCCTTGAAATCTCCCGACTAACTTTAATCGTACTTCCTTTTTGGTAAACTACGTGATTAGTTGAATTGTGGAGGTAGGTACACAGCCTGTGAGTATGACAATAGATGAATCTAAAACAAGCATAGATCATGTGTACTATAGCTTCTTTTTAGCTCTAAATACGGGATCAATCAAGGTAAGAGTTCATGTGACAGGGGACCATTTACGAATCTTACAACACATGCGCTGCGATATGTAAAATTGGTCCCGACTCCGTAAAATACTTATTGGAAGACCATGGACATAAAAATGAGTATGAGTGAGAGTATGGTTTAATGCTTATAATTGTATGTAATACTGTCCCGACTCCGTGTATGCATGTGCCTCATTTATGAAGATATTAGGGAAAATGACGGCCCATGATGTAATTTGATAATTAATACCCGATGAAGACATACTGAGAATATTTGTTAATGCTGAAAATGTCCTTGACAGGTCTTCATTATCAAAACACGTCATTCAACGTCATTTTCTCAAGATATTATTTGATCAAGTCAATTGAATTGACTTGAGTCGCTTTCCCTCACTAATTGTGAGAGGGAGAGAGATTTTTTTTTTGGTAAACGAGGGAGAGACAGATATAGCTTGTAATTTTGTTACTCCCTCCGTTTGTATTTATTGATCTATTTCCGATCTTCATGTCATGTTTCAAAAATGTTTATGTCTTTTAATGTATAATAATGAGTTTCATGATTTTAAAATTTTCGTATAATAGAACTAATTGAGATCTATCAAATATGATCTATATTGCATACCTTTAAGATAGTGGTATTGAAAGTATGCGTAATTTTTTAAGATGTGTAATTACTAGTGAAAGTAGACAAACAAATATGAACGAAAGTAGTAAATAAACTGAGATGCAAATAGGTTACTCAACACAAACTCTGTGATATGGTGGTGTCGTTTTGAGGGCACGAAGCACTTCCAACTAGACTTATTTCTAAACCGAAAGTAAGATTTTACGACGTACTACAAGAGCTAAAAAGCAGTTTTTATTCCCTTTCCCTATCCTCTGCAGATCGTGATCAATGCCATGCATGTTTATGCTGCTGCTCGTCCTCCGTCTTGCCTCTTTCTGGTTCGCCGGATGCCCACCAGTCTCTTCTCTTGGTTTATTCCGGTAGGCTTAATGGTGAAGTGCGTCCTGGCGGCTGGTAGAGGCCTGATTCGTGAGGTCTCACACCGTTTATGACTCTTGAGTGTATTTGATTTCGCTTAACAGCAAAGGGGTGACCTTATGGCTGACATTTGGGGTGGCCATTGACCCAGGCGATGCAGATCTGCTCGGAGCTTTCATGGGTGACATCACTGTGGTGATGTGCGGTAGCGGACAAAGCCTCCGTTGTCGAATTCTCCAACCGTTTATGAGAGCAGAATTGGCGGTGTCTTGGCGATCATTATTGGGGTTCGAGAATGTGAGGGAATTAAGGTGACACGTGCCATCATCTTTGTTGTCTGGTGGTTTGGGTTGCGGTCCATAATCATGGGTTCACGGTGGTGGTGGTTTGGTTGGGGAGGGTGGTTGGTGGAGTGGAGTGGAGGTGATGAGAGCAGAATTGGCAGTTTCTTGGCGGTCATTATTGGGGTTCGAGAATGTGAGGGGCTCACGGTGACACATGCCATCATCTTCGTTGTCTGGTGGTTTGGATTGCGGTCCATAATGATGGGTTCACGGTGGTGGTGGTTCAGTTGGGGATGGCAGTTGGTGGTGTGGAGTGGAGTGGAGTGGAGGCGATGATGATCTGTTTGCTGATGTAGGGTTAGGTTAGGTGCTAGGCTTGGCCCGTTGAGCTTTCAATGTTTGATCTGGGCAGTTTAGGTTCATAGGTTTTATTTTGGGCTGATTGTTTTAGATTGGGGTACATTTTCATTCGACTTAGTTGCTTTAAAGATTTGAACTCATGCGTTGAGGATATAATTCGAAGGATTGACCAACCAACCACTAAACTTTGATAGGGGCAAGGGTAACAAAATCTTCTAGAGTAACCACAATGGCATAGTCAAAAGAGATAGGTTTTTAAAGTTAAAAATATTTGTTCAAAATATGGCTCACAATACTATAATCAAATTTGGCAACCTCCTTAGATATAATAAAATTTTAGACTTTGGATAACTAAAACTAGAAATCTTTTACTAATAACCAAATTTAGTGGATCAAATATACTCATCAATACACAAATATTCTCTTTCTTTTTCAACAATATTTTCAAAAAAATTATTTTACGAAAAAATTATTTTCAAAAAAAAGAACAAAAGTATTCTTTTTTTTTTTTGGAAAACTGTTTTGTTTTTACTAATGTTTTTTTTTCTTTTTAATCTTTTCTGGTATAAAAACTATTTTTTCAAAAACTTTAGTTATACAAAGAGTGTTTTTGTAAACTTTTTTTTTAAAAACTTTTTTTTGAAAAAGATTTCAAATACTATTTCCCATTTCTAATAAATAAATAATTTTTATTAGTTTCAATACTATTTTTAGAAAAACTATTTTCTATGTTCACAGTTTTTAGTTTTTGTAATTTGAAAAAGTAATGTGACTAGTTTTTGTAAGGATCCGTATTTTTGAAAATTATTTAAACGTTATATAAATGCAAGGAAATGAGGAAAAATGTAAAATTTGTTATAAGTTTCTATGAATTGGCGTTAATGTGATAGGATTGCTATTTGAGCAAATGCAAGTGTGATTTGTGTATGTCCTAGTGTGCATATGTGTGTGTAACGCCCCAATTTTCTAAATAAATTTCAGAGGCATTAAATATTATTTCTGGAAAAAATTACTTTATTAAATATCGAAATCCAAAACAGATAATTCGACATAGGGATTCATCTATTACAACTCCAATGTAAACACATAGAGCCGACTCCTAGGCTTGATACGGATCCCAAGCATACTCTACCTCGACTCCTATCTCCAGATTCTCCTCTGGATAATACTGCTCCCCTTCAGGGTTCTATGTCTCTTCTTGGTTTTTTGCAAAATCTGGCACGAATGCTAGGCAATATGTACCTGAGTGATAGAGTTCACTCAATAGAATAATCCAACCCAACTACCCCTTACTTTACAGCTAGAAAGCAAACAATATAATATCAATGCGAAAGAGTAAAACACATAAACCGATTTATTACTATCCATTAGCTTGACATTCAATCTAAGATCTCATCCGCGAGATCCTTCCTCCCCAATTACTAGTCATGTCATGTCCCATGAAGTCACTTCCTTTTGCTATCGCGGATTACACGTAAGTTATATATCGAGTGTGCATCCCTCTCAATATAACAACGGGTAAGCTTATCATGTCATGACATAACTAGGGTTCGATTATCTTAATCACCACTGGACTTTTTACCAGTTTGGAGACTGGGCCCCCATTAGCACTCATCTCAATTCATATCTCAAAACACGCCTGCATGCAATCTCTAACATCACTTCTTTCCAATTTAACCTTTACCTAGCAACATGTAGGTGAATTATATTCGAAACCCAACTCATGTCTCTAGGGTCCAATCTAGCATATAAATCAAGAATCGGAGCAACATGCAAATAATCAAATGATAATTGAAATAACGGTTTTGCTATTGTCAGTCCACTGGGCTGACAATAAGCACATTAGAAGACAAGAAAAACACGTATTTTTGTGTACTTTTTATACCCTTTAATACGCATTTACACACTCACTATTGTCAGCCTATTGGGCTGATTTTAAAATTTTCCTTGAAATAAATAATAAGCGCGAAAATCACATAACTTTTTATAAATAGGCCGTTGTCCTTAATCTTGTATGGCCAAGAAGTTAAATTTAATACAAGAAATTTTTTATCAAATAATAATAATAATAATAATAATAAATTATTAATAAGCCTAGGCTTGTATTAGTTTATTTATGAAATTTGATTAATAACTATATTAGATAAAATATTAGAATAATTAACATGATATTAATAGGAGTCCTAACGGTCCTACGCAACATGGTTTGTAAGGTTGCAAGGTCGTTTTGATTAAAATCTTTGTAAAAAAATAATAATAAATAGATAATGCAATAAAAAAATTGATATCAACAAGATATCATCTTTGAGATGCAAGGAGTCTAGAAAAAATAGTTCGGGGGTTAAACATTGTCCAAAAGGTCGCAAAGTCGTTTCAAACCAAAATAGTGCACGCCGCAAGGTTTGACTGGGTTGATCTTGCGAGCCTCAAGGTCTGAGACCTGGTTCTTGTGGTTGGGACACCCGAAGGTCGCGGCCGCAAGGTCACGACTGGTTTTCATTTTTTTCTTGTTTTGTTATGATTTTCATGCATGGGACCACATGAGGCCATGGGTTAGGCTTAAAAACACTTAAGTATACTTAGAAAGGAGTTTGATAGGATTATAATACCTTGGATTGGTCGAATTGGTTCCAAAATCGAAAACTTTTGAATTGCGAAAGGTGACTTCGGGTTTGGCTGAGGGAACTTTGGGATTGAATTGAGCTTTGCTTGGTGATGCTCTGGGTTGTAGGAAGTGATTGGTGTGGTCTAATTGAGTTTCGGTTGGGTTTTGATACCAAACTCACTTTCTCTCTCTAGAACTCCATTGCGTAGAACGTACTCAAATTGCCCACGGTTTTTTCTCTTCTCTAACTTGGTGGAGTGTGGGGATGTGGTATGTTCTTCCTATGGCAATGGGGAGGAGTAGTTATAGAAAATTTTGGAGAGATTGGATAAGATTGCATTAATGGAGCTTGGGTTCTTTGGACTTTGAATGGACGGAATAGGGTTAGGTTTGGGGTCAAAGAGGAAGCAAGAGGTGGATAGGAATGAGTGAAATCCGGAATCCCTCGAAGTACGAAGGAATTTTTTCGGTTTGTGTGGGGGATGAACATGGTTTCTTAGAGGGGTAGAAAGAGGGAGAGAGAGAGAGAGATGGGGAGCTGTGGGAGAGGCAGAGAGACGGCCGAGAGAGAGAGAGAGATGCATGTAAATATATACTTACTAAAAATAATAATTAAAATCTATTATGAATTCTATTAATAATATTAATTCTATTATTATTATTATTATTATTATTAAAATAGGGTCATTATAGTGTGTGTGTGTGTGTGTGTGTGTGTAGGGAATCATAATACCCATCTCACTCTCTCTCTACCTCACGTCTCTCTCTCCCTCTCACGGCTATCTCTCTCCCACTCCATTGAACTCAAAACTCACTCTTTAACCTCTAAACCCACATACTTCGACCTTCAATTCGTCTCCTACGCGTGATTCGAGCCTTGGATCACATGGGTTTGGGCTTGGCTTCGTTCTTGGTGAATTTCGAAACTTGGAAGGATAGGGCTTGATCATTGATCTTTTGTTTGAAGCTTCTAACCTTGAGGTAGGGATTTCTTACTTGTTCTATATGTTTTTGAGTTGATTTCATGCTTAGATCGTGTCTTAGTTTGTTGTTTGTTGTTTGTTGTTGGGGTTTCATACTTGAAAGGTTTGAAATGGCGCGCTAAAACGTGTGGGTATCGATACCAAAGTTGTGAAGGTATCGATACCCAGCTCTCTGGACTGCCACTAATTGAGTGGGTACCGATACCTCAGTTGTTCGTGTTGATCCCACTTCGATTGTTTTGACCCCGATCACTTCTAACACCTCTTAAACGTTTCCAAAACCACTTCTAAACTTGATTGTTTGTCCTCCAATGATTTATTGATCATCTCCGTCCCTTTGGTTCTCGTTGTAAGAAAGAAAAATGTTGAATTAAATGAGTATGGTACACATTCGTTGTCTATGCAGACAACCCAATTTGGCTCAACAAGTATTTCGAGTCCCACCTTGGGAACCGTCCCAATAATGAATATGATATGTGGTTGTTATGGTTGACTTTGTGAAAACCTTAGGAACTTTGTGGAACTCTTAAGGGATTAAGAAACACTTTAGAACAAGTGATAGGAGTGTCAAACGACACTTAGAGTCAATTAAGTCTACTTTCAGCCCATTGTTCATAAATTAAACTTTCTTATTTTTGTGGTTGGATACCACCATCTTGTATTACTTTCAAAACCCTCTTTATTGATATAAAATAAGCCATCAACCGATTTGAAACAAGGGAAATATGAGAATTTTACCAAAACGATACATTTTCTGACCCACTAAAGGTAAAATTGTCATATCTTTTGATGTACAAAATATTTTTAATCCAAACCACTTGGGTTAGAAAGTAGACTCAACAAACTTTCCAACTATCCAAAAAAAATGCAAAACAAAATTCGGGAGTGTTCGGAGCGAACCCGCGAAGTCTGGCCTTTTGCTGGAAAATACTTTTCATGGCCACGAAATCCTTTGGGCAGCTGGCAAATCGATGTTTTACAAATTCTAGAATGTTCAGTAGCTTTTCAATCCATTTGCCCAAACCCTAGCATCCACAAACCATTACTTCGGGGCTACAAATACACTTACCATAGATGTCTTGTAGAGATCCTTATTTTTCGAAAATAGTTTAAAGGTTTTATAAATACTAGAATACTGAATAAATGAAAAAATTGTGAGCTTATTTGATTTGGGGCTTAAATGATAGGATTGTTATTTGAGGGAGTGTGAGTGTGATTGAGTTGGGTGTTAGTATAAAAGGGGTGCGTGTGTGTGGGAGGGAAAAAAAATCCCCCCCCCCCCCCCCCCCGCCCTCTCTCTCTCTCTCTCTCTCTCTCTCTCTCTCTCTTGCTTCATTTCATAAAACTTCATCCCAAAACTCAAAACCCATGGTTATCAACCTCCATTCCATCTTCTAGACGCGATTTCAAGCTCGTGGTTTGTTGGATAGAGCTCGGAGATGAGTATTCATGGAGGATTTCGAGTTTAAAAGCTAGGGCTCGCAAGTGGATCTTGGGTTCGGCCTTAAAAGCTTGAGGTAGAGATTTCTTATTCATTCTATGTGTTTATGAGTTGATTTCACGCTTTAATCGAGTTTAGATCATCAACCATTGTGTCTTCAAAAAGCTATCGAAATCTGTAAAAAATCGCCCAAAATCGCCTAGGGATCCCTTATTCAAATCTAGACTTAATCTGGATTTTTGCCCTTGGAGATCGATCCCCATTAGAGGACGGATCGATCCATCTCCTCTATGGAAAATTTTGCTCGATTTTTGGGTTTCAGCCTAACTTTAAACGGCCTTAACTTCCTCGTCCGAGGTCCGATTCATGCAAACTTTATATCAATTCGAAGGTCTTGAAGTCAGCTTTCATTTGCCACCAGAATCACCTTAAACCTCTTAGTACACAAAAAGTTATGACTATTTGAGTAGAGGTATGTCAGTCTGCCAATGTCTGTGATTATTCCTAAGGTTGTTCTTGACCCGTGTTATGATTCCCTATATGATTAGGACATGTTTAAGTCATTCTTGAACATGATTGCTTATGTCCTAATGACTCGTTGTTTGATCTTGTCTCTTACCACTCATTAGAGCATAATATCAACGACGGTGGTTAAGGAAATGTACCGTAAGGTTGATAGGAGTACCGTGGGCTATAATGGATAAAGTGGTGTGTGTTGTGAATAGACATGAGCTTGTCTAGTGATCCGATAGGTAGTATTGTGACTCGTATCATCGCGCTTCGTCTTGTTAAGTTCCCTAGGCTCCTTTGGCACTTGTTCTATAAGATTCTTGTTTAGAACCCAGCGAGTGGTGTGTCGAGAAGCCAATTGTGGTTTCGATACTTAGAGAATGATGTTGTGATACACTTAGAGAAATAACATGAACTTAAGGTAATTATCAATGTACGATGTGACATATTTACGAGTTTGTATTACAATGTGAATTCGGAAAATGTTGTCTGCTTGTACATTGAACGATGGCTTATATGTGTGTGATTGAATTGAGAATTTGAATAAAGGGCCCGCAACGCAAGGTGTGATAATGTGAAAACCCAAGTGGAGAGAATTCACTGTCACGCAAGGGGTGGTAACACAGTTGAATGTCTCTCCTGGATGAAGATAATTTTGATTAATTTTAGAAGTTTATGTTGAAATTTGGATTGTTTGTTGCTCGAGATCATGGCTGTTGAAAAAGAAAATGAACGGTTGATTCTATTAAGGTACAACGGATCCGATATTTGGACACAAATCAACGGACTCTGGCATTCAAGCTCGAATCAACGGAGCTTGACCTGTGATGGTCTTGAGTTTTCTCTAAATTGTTTTGGAAATCAAAAATGAAAGTTTTATGAAATAAAGCTCTATGGTGAATGATATGAAATGAGGAAGTGGTTTGTGGCATTCATTCGAAAAGTTATGAGATGGTTGAACTATTATTGTTATTTGTTGGGTTTATGTGAGTTTTATTGCTACTTCTAGTCGACGTGTTGATGGTCAGGGTTATCTCTAAGATGTCCGAAATTCCAAAGTCTAATCGTCTGTTCATTTTGGTAACCCTTCTTGTATCTCATATCCTTTTATTAAAACTCATTCTCTCTTATTACATGTTTCATCGCATTTACATATAGCTTGAGTATAAATTTTTCCACTGGGCTAGTGTGTCTCAACCTATCATTTTCAGGTAAAAAGCATGGAAGTTGGCTTGGCATGCATCTCATGCTTGTTGACCATATGTCTCGAAGGTACAAAGGAGGAATTAATTTGCTTTTGAAATGAATAAGTAATCGGGAGAATGATTAATGAAAACTGTAATATTATTTTGGCATTTGTATAACTTGGATTTTGAACCAAAATTGTAACTTTTGAATGTGACTTGAGAACGGGAAAAGATGTCTTTTGGGTATTATCAGTACTTCAGTAATGATTTTATTTATTGTAAACGGTTATTATTTATGTTGAAAATCGAGAGCGTGACAGGTCTTGAAGCCCTAAACTTCCATATCAATTGGGTTAATCTCATCCGTTTAATCGGTCCTTTGAAACCTTATAAATATGGGACTTCTAGAGCTTCGAAATAGACATCTCTCCACTCCATGATCCGCCCCCAAATATGGGTCTTCTAGAGCTTCGAAATAGACATCTCTCCACTCCATGATCCTGTAATACCCCAGATTTTTAAATATGTTAAAAGTTAGTTTATGTGTAGAGTTTGGGTTAATTATGGGAGAAATAAGCTTATCTTACTTGTTAATTAAAATAGGAACACAAGGAAGCACATGGTCACACATGCATTGAATCATTTTCCCTTAGGGCCTAATAAAAAAAGAGAGGAGAGTTCTACGTTATTCTTGTTTCTATCGCTTCCACCGCGAGCGAGAGAGAGAGAGAGAGAGAGAGAGAGAGAGAGAGAGAGAACACCGTAGAAGAAGAGAAGAAGGGAAAGAAGAAGAAAAGGGGGGAAAACGAAAGGGAGTTCTTCCGGATTGAAATTGAAGCATAAATTAGGTAAACTCCAACTTTTGATTGTTGAAATCATGTTCTCGGTAGTTTAATTCTATGCCTGCTAGTTGATGATTCCGGGTTTTACATGTAATTGGGGTGGTGTCTCATGAATTAGGTTTTGGGTTGAGTTCTTAGAGAACTTAAGAAATCTGATTTTAATTCCCTTGAATTTGGTGGTTTAGATTAGCTTGGAACATGATTTGCTTGGGTTAGGAGTAGCTCTTGATAACTACAAGTTTGAGTGTGTTTTAATGAAGTTTTGGTATGAAATTGATATGGGTTTTGAAGTGTTAGATTCGGATTTTAGGGAAATCGCAGAACAAGACAGATTTCAGTCCCAACTTCGAATAAGCATATCTTTGTCGTTAGGACTCTGATTTGGGCAAATTTTATATCGAAATTGATGCCCTGAAAGTCTACTTTCCAATGGGGGTGGTCCCAGCATCTAATTCAAATCCTATCAAATAATATAGCCAAAATACCACAGGCTGGTTCTAGGACTCCTACCAATTTTGGAGTTTTGTTAGATTTTGACTTTCTACTAGGTGGGACCGTTAAGCTACTGTGGATGATCTCATGAGAGTATTTAGAAGTTTAAATGTATTTCATTGAATCTTAATTATAATTGTCTTGTATGTTTATGTAGGGGACTTGTGTGAAAGCTCGGATCGAGGTGAGTGACTTAATACCTAAATTACATGATTTTGAACTTGTTTCCTTAACGAGCCCATTCGAACAAGTTTTATAAATTGTGTACTCCATGGAATAGCAATGAAAGGTGGACCTATTTGTGAAATATTTGCGAATCTATTTAATGGCATTCCCAACGTCCGGTCTTGCCAGAGGACGGCTTAATGGCTAGCAAGGGTGTTTGAGGTTGGTGTGTGTTTTGGGATAATGCATAGACGTTTGGCTTATCCACTACCGGGGACGCCTGGTAGCTTTGAATTTTGAATAGCGGAATGTGCATTATATTTGGTTTATGGATTTGAGTTCTTTGCTTTGAAATATTTATCAAATTATTTTGCATTGTCCATGGAGAGCATGTAAATTATGTATTGGTCACTCATACGAGCATTAGCTTATGTGTTTTCTCCACCTTTCAGGAATTAAAGAGTTAGATGGCGTGGCACTTGTGTTGTGGAGTCAGATCATATGATTAATTCATGGATAGGAGTTGTATTCTGATTACTTTAAAAAAATGTAAACATTGTAAGTAGTTTGCTAAACCTTTTAATTAAGCATAGCTCTGGGGTGTATTCAAGGATTTTAGTCCTTTGTAAATGTAGGTTGTCGTTATATATTGGAGTGCGAGACATGCTTCCGTTGATTACGCACTTTTGTCCTTATAAATTATATGATTATAAGTTGTCGTATCTTTGATATGGCCTTGGTGATGGCTTCACTGGCGCTTTGTTATGGCTAAGACCTTCAGGGATGGGTCAGGGTCATGACAGATCCGCCCCCAAATTATGTAGAAATCATATCCTATCAATCCTCTATAAAAGCCCTAACCTCTCATGAGTAGCCACATCCGAGAGTGAAAACTCCCAAAGAACTCACTTTGTTCTAGGGTTTTTTGAAGTTGACCACCACAATGAACCACTATTATCTGCAATCAATTGTGTAGAGGTTCGATTTGACGGTACCTTAATCGTAGTTCAGGCTTGGATCCTTCCTTCCGCGGCTCCGTGCTCCCGTGGCTGGACCTGCAACAAGTCACTAGGGCTGAATTAGCCCAGTGACCCTCCGACAATCAAGTTAGATCTCAGGAGAAGAAGCTAGGTCTAGAATTAGGGTGGAGAAGAATACCTCTCATCATGAGCATCCTCTTGTATTTATAGACCTAAGATTACTTGGCCTTTAAGCCAAAGCGTGGGGCGTACGCTCGGGTAACCGCCTCGGATGACGTCATACATGACGAGAGGAGTAAAGCAGTTATGGAGCACATGGCCAGACTTGATCCAAATGATTGCTGCTCCCACGTGGTGGACATGGGCCCCATCTGGTATAACTACATCATTCAGACGGCTTCAGGAGCACCACAGCAGAAGCGCATCACCGAGCATAAGATTAGGACCATCAGCTTTCATCAACTCATCAACTGGACCCCCGAGGGGCATAGGCTCGGCAGTTCTTGCCCGATTACCGAGAAAATAACCGAGGCCATCACAAATTGCAATCCGAGCAATCAATCTCTGAGAGATCAAAGTGGTGAGGCCCAGAGACCTATGGTTTGATTCAATTTCTATTTCTTTGCTTTAAATCGTAGTTTTACTACTGTTTGTTCGTATTCTGGTGTGAGGAAGAACACCAGACTTTGTTTCGTCAGCTAGTACTTAATTCAGTGGGATCCCACGGTCGTGACAGCTATTCACAGGCCGTGGAATCCATCCGCTGGAGCAGATTCTGCTTTCATATTGTTTATATCGCATATGGTTTACTTACTATCCTAAGTCACCTATTAAACTGTTTAAAACTTAATAACCGGTTTAATTACGTAGGATTAAACAAAGCAGACAATAATTGTGTACATAAACCTTGATCCATATTAAACCGAGATAACACTGAATCCACATTTTCAGAGTTCTTATCACTTGGTAATCAGCAGTCTTTGCATCTACAAGGAATTACTGTTTTCCTCCAAAATGACTAGTAGTCTAAATACCTACTAACCGTCATGTGTTTATCACTATTTTTTCTTCACTTGACTAGTAGTCTAAATACCTATTAACCGTCGTGTGTTTTTCTCATATGGTCACTAGTCATACACTACTAAGAAGTAAGAATCACTTTTTTATTTCCATCTCACTGAAGCAACACGCGAATTTGTAGATTTATAAAATTTATCTTTTTCTTTTACTGAGGGAGACAATGATTTGAGGCAACAAGCACGTTTCGGATCTAATACGTAAACTTTGATCCATATTAAACCGAGGCAACACCGAATCCACATTTTTCAAAACTAATCGAGCAAACAAACATTTCTCAATGCTCGACTTGCCATATGAATTAGGAATTTCTTTTGAATCGGAGCAACATATATTTTAGGCCCATCAAAGATACTTTGTCAAACAATATTTCTACAAATTCCATACTTGGTAGCCAGTAGCCCTTTATTAGGAATCACTTTTTCAGTGAAGAGTAGCCTAGGCCGGCCCAAGGGTTTTTAGTGCCCAAGACTTATTAGAAAAAAATGTGCTCTTAAAGAGTTAATACTAAACAATTTTTACAACAACAATCACAATACGAGCCAATGTCAACTTAATCAACACAAAACTAAGCACCACCAGCCAGAGCTCTACATTTAACAACATAAGAGCATCCACAGTGGAATAAGAAAAAATGAATAATCAAAACATGCCACATCAGCTTTTGATTATTCATTTAGAGGTTGTTAAAATTAGCAATGTCAAATTCCACACTGGTTATTTTTTGCTCATAATCAAAACCAACCCTGAGTTTCCTCTAAAGTTTTCCCCAACATTTCATGTATATTATTTTGAAAAACTAGCTTTTGAAAAAAAAAGTTTTTTTTTTTAGAAGGGCAAAACTATTTTTAATGCGAAACTCGATAATGGGTACATCCAGAAAGGGGAGGGGAGAGAAAGAGAAAGGGATAGAAGGGAAAAAAACAGTTGGAAAAAAGTATTTGGATTAAAAAAAAAGTTTAAGTTAAAAACAGTTGTATAAAAAAATAGGTTATGAAAAGAAATTGTGTAAAAAAATAGTTTTTATAAAAGAAAATCATAAAAAAAAAACAGTTTTTTTTTTATAAAGATACTGAAAAAAATAGTTTCTTAAAATTATTTTTTGAAAACATTGTTGTGAAAGAGAGAGAAGATTTTTGTGTAATAATGAATGTGCTTGATTGAGAAAATATGGGAATCACAAAATTTGGTTATTAGCAAAAGGTTGTTAGTTTTAATTATTCAAAGGCCAAAATTTGATGAGTTGCTAAGAGGTTATTAAGTTTGGTTATTCCAATGTGAGCACTTTTTTGAGCAAACATTGTTAACTTTAACAATATTTTGATTTTGCTTATTCCACTGTGGATGCTCTAAGTACAAATCTAAGTACCACCAACTAGAGCTCTGCATAATAAGAGAATACTCACAAATTTGAAGCCTCACAAGCAAATGGGAGATATATACTCTAAGCCTCTGTAGTGAGTAGTATATACTGGTCCTGCATTTCAATTTTCAATACACTTAAACATAAATCAAGTGGAGAATAAGCAGCAGCAGGAGCATAGAAAACCACATTCATTGAAAGCTAACAAACAGACAAGGGACCACACTAATCTTACATTACTCAAAGAAAATTATAACGTAATGAAAAAAGGCAAACCTACTATATAGTAATGAACTGATTATTTTAGTTAGT
Organism: Rhododendron kiyosumense; assembly: GCA_019656275.1. NCBI lineage: Eukaryota > Viridiplantae > Streptophyta > Magnoliopsida > Ericales > Ericaceae > Rhododendron > Rhododendron kiyosumense. The sequence continues at coordinate 61,070 of BPLS01000546.1, forward strand.
TACACTGATTTAGTCCACAAACCGAGAAACCCTATACCATTTCAATATGCTTTGTGTTGAAACTTGCTCTGAGCTATGCTTTTCACAATACGCCTTGTGTTGCAACTTGCTACCACTTGTCTTCGTATTCGTGTAAAAAGAAGCAGTTCTTGCACTAGCATAGGTGGGGTGAAAAGTGCGTTGACAGTGGCCATAATTGCACTGCGGATTAAGAAAACTGAAGTTGATGTAACAATTACCTTAATCTAAGTATATACTCGCAATCTAGACAAAGATGGGAGGAAGAGAAAAAAGGAGACTCATATGGCAATCTGCACCTTTATGTAGACACCTTGTTTGCGATGACAAATCTAACAAACATCACTCCCCTTCAAGTCTGACTCCTGGAGTTTGTTCCATTACAACAGAGGTAAGTATCACTATCACATGATCTATGACATATAAACCAAAGACAGTAAAAATAGCTTACAAATTCCAGCTTAATGCCAATGGTTTTCAACAATTGCAAAAAAACTACTCCCCCGGCCCACAAAGATAGTCCATAGCAAAAGGTGTGCAATTTTCGGATTAAAAATAAAGTACTTCCATGCATAATTTTAAAATTTATTGACACCAAATTAAAGACTAGATCTCTATTTGTGCCAAAAAAAATACAAAAAAAAGAAAGATTATGCACATAAGTACTTTGTTTTTTTATCTTAAAATTGCACACCTTTTATGGTACTATCTTTGCGGGACGGAGGAAGTATTCATCACCAACTTTTTTCAGTAGCAATGAAATGCACAACAAAATTCCATTTTCATCGTAAATGGTACCCCAAGCACATTCACATACAATTCCCTCAACAGGATTCACTTGTCCCCTTTTGAATGTTCTTCTAAAACCCACTACAACATAAAAATTAAAAAAGAAAAAAGGAACAAGTTTAAATGCATTCCAACTAGAGTAAGGAAACTACAGGTAAAACACATTTTTTCACCTAATGAATTATCAACAAAATAATTAAGAAGTTTTACCTCCCCACAAAAGGCATGGACCCATTGACCATCAGTTGACTTCCTAAGAGCACCAGCACTAGCACCACATAAACCACATTCTGGAGAAAAGGCTTTTCCCAAGAATTCATATCTGGAGCTCCAAAACTTCTTGATGACAATGAATCCTCCCATAAATCACAATTCCATGGACCAGTAGAATCTTTAACACTACGATAGCAATCCAAATAAATCACAACCTGTTAGATCAAAGAAGGGGGGGGGGGGGGGGGAACCCACCAAGATATCATTAGCTTTTCAACAGTTGTGAAGTCTACGTAAAAACTTGAACACAGTACGATCTGGTTGAGAAATGTCTCAGATCCTGACAGCAAATGTCTCAAGCCCTTGGATGTTCTTTAGAAAAACCTGAGATTGCTCCAAAATCATATTTTATTTGTGATGAAACCAGTAGAACAGCCAACTTTGAAAGTTTTTCCTTCGCCCGTGGCATCTGCTGAGAGTAAAGCCCAGGTCTTCGAGCCGAATGGTTCACTTTCAACAAGTTCTGCACAGAATAGAATCAAGTACGAACAGAATATGCAGATGATGATGCCAATGTTCAAATGAATAAATCATAATAACATGTCAGCTTCAGAAGGGACATGATATACAACCTCTTCATCAGGCACATCTTTCCTTTGCAAAGAGATCCTCAATGAAGCTGCAGCGGCAGCAGTTGCAGCAGCTAGCACAGCCTGGGCTTCCTTGAGCCTTCTCTCTTTCCTTCCTCGTTTTTTAGCTTCTCTAAGCTCAGAAAGATACTGGTTGACAAGTACAGCATCCCATTGTTGCTTGGCAATGGCATCAATCTCCTATGGTAGACCCTTCATGACCTTGCAAATTAAATCATTTGCTTGGACATGGACAACAAATGAATATTAAAAATGATATAGCACGATGTCTACAAGGAAGGAAAAACACAATAATTTAGAGTATCGACAGTTTCCAAATTACATGCTTACAAATCCCTCGTAAAAGAAAGAAGTAAAATGAAAACTGGTTACGCAAGTGCAAAATGGGGCAAAGTAGAGACCACTATTGCTCTTTCTCGCAACCAAATTGCAAAGCAGCTTATGCTGGTGAAAAATAATTTCCCCTTCCACCTCGTCTTCTGGATTCATTTCTAGAATAGCAATATTCCTGGCTTTAGCCAACTATTCTAGCTTCCCTCCTCAAATTCAGATGTCACAGGAATCTAAATGTTCAACACAATGATCACATGTGCTAGAACTGGAAGATGCCTCTAGGGAAGAAAATTACCGATCCATTGAACCTGCCAAGCAAAGTAGGTGACAAATAAGAACATAAAAGATGTTACCACAAGAATCAGGCAAGAATTTACCATGACATTCAGATGCTGCATCACTTGAAAGCACCACATTCCGCACAAGCATCATTTTGTTGCGGATAATTGGGTGAATGTATGTGCTGAACACTGCCTCAGCTTTTCTGCAATAAACAGAAGTTCTAAGCATTTGTGAAACAAAAAAGTTTCAAGAAAATTAAGCATAAGAGAAATACCCCAAGCAGGCATTAAACAGGGACCTCATTAAGAAAAATTTAAAAAGTAAACCTTACATGGGATCACAGATTTTGGATGAGTGTTGGTAGAGTTCAACATCAGATGATCAGTGTTGATCGCAACTAAAGTAATGTTGACCCTTGACATCGTATTTACAGGTTGCTTCAATTTATTTAATTTATTTTCTCCCATCATCAAACTGTTTTGACATACAATCATAGCTTGCAAGATATAAGGATGTAAGTATTAACGGAGGATCATCATAGCAAGCCATAGCCTTATTAAAGTACATCCAATGAGGAAAGTTGCTGATTGAGACAACTTGAAAACCTCAAAATAAGTAAAACGGCGAGAAGCAAAACGGATATTAAAGCATAGGATAATGTCTACATGCAACACCCAAACTGTATGCAGCACCAACTTATCTTCAAGACCAGTTAGACCTGCAAAAGCCAGGACAAGAAAAAGAACTAGTTAGATCACAAAATCTGTTGGCATGGACATCATGAAAAGCTTGTGTGTGGGCACATTATTGAATAAATGAGAAGGATGTAAGAAGCTATAGCAGCTTGAAAATCCGATTTTTGGGCACCTTATTTACTAAATGGCAGATAATGCATTCCCTAACTTTGCCACATTAAAACGGCAGCAGTCTTAAATAGACTTCTTCGCCTTTTTTGGAAGCTCGAGCCAACATAGATAACTTAGTATCTTCAAAATACAATGTTTGTTAGAAATAAGGATAAAAGTGGGGAAAGGAATTTTCCATTTGGGTAATGGAACTGTTGTGCTTGAATGACAAGGATCATAGCTGACTTTGGAAAACCAAATTAAGTTGAATAGTTGTAAGGAATTTTTTGTTGTCAGCAGCAATAGAGAAAACCAAAAGTTTGCTGGATTAGAGCAGGAATTCGATGGTTTCAATACTATGCATCTTCTGTTTCTCAAATCACTAGGACGTTCAAGGGATCATACCTACTAATGGTCACGCTTCAGCTCTAGCTTTCCTGTCTTGATGAATGCCAGCTCCTAGCAACCTATTTCGGATCGCATGCAACTGGGAAACAATGGCATTTATGTCCATGCGATCAGTGGGCAGTTCCTGTGAACAGGCGATTCCTACTTTAAGTATTGAAATCAAGCACTCATGAATTTTGAGACTGCTAGGATAGTTTTGGTTCTACAGGCCATGTCTTGTTGTTGAAACAATGTTGGATCAACGATGGTTGCAACTTGTTCGGGAAGAGCCATCTTAGCAAAGTTGTGGAGACTCAGACCATCAATAAACATTCTATCCGTAGGTCTCTTTCCCGTAAAAATTTCCAATGTGAGGATACCAAAACTGTAAACATCACCAAAGGTTGATACCTCATTCCCCACGCCATACTCTGCAATTCATGCTCCATATACAATAAATCCAGTTATAGAGATGATCGATTAGAAGGATATCAATGAAGTGTACCATACCTTCTGAAAACAATTCTTTGCAAAAAAACAAATTTAGAGCTTTACAAACTTTATTGTTCCAAGTAAGCAAGGGAATAATTATGCATGCCTCTTCTAGGTGTAACTAGGTAGATGCCCTGACTTGAAAAGAGTTTGAGTTAATCCCAGGGATGTTATTGAGCCAAACATAAAACTATATATTGAATCTTAACATGTCAAAGTTTCATTTCACTGATCAACTAGACCCAATTTAATATCTTGCAGTTGTAGGGTGTTGCTCAGCTAAAATCTCGTTGGTTACCCAAACCATCCCATCAAATCGTTATAGGTTTGCTTTCTTCCATGGATTTGTGGAGAACTCTCTACTTTCATAAAATTAAGTGGTAAATAACAGAATTTGCTACGGGAAACGCAACTCCCATATGATTTAGCAAGTTAGCAACCATCCAACCCATGCATGCACCACACAACTGCTGGTTACATAACATACCAGATTAATGGACCTTGACAACATAAAGAAGAAAAATCCATTTTATTTTACATAAGAAACTAGAAACTGAGTGCCTCGCATTGCTCCTCAATACTTTTGATAGCCATGTGATATCGTCAGGGCCTAAAGTGTAAAAACAAATGAGGAAGTTGAAAAACTCAATGGAGAAGTGAATCAAAATCTAAATAGTGGTGGAAATAAGGTCAAAAGGAAAAACAAAATAGCATAAGGGATACATTTACCTAGAGCAGCATAACCTACAGTCCCTCTTATGCCAATGGAACTAGATTGATTTGCAGAAGATTCGCATGCTGCTTCAAGAATGAACTTTGTAAGCCCAAAACCACCCAAGTGTGCAATCATTTCACTGTCTAGAAGAACATTCCCTGGCTTCAAATCACAGTGAACTATTGGTTCTAAGCAATGATGGTGAAGATAATCAAGGGCAGAAGCAATCTCAATAGTAACATTTAACTGTTGTAAAAGGTTTAAAGTCCTTGACTCCTCATGCGCCTCATTCTCATTTGGATGGAACCACTCGTCCAGGCTCCCATTGACCATGAACTCGTAAACAAGAGCTTTGAAATCATTACCCTGATAGTTAGTACTTGAACATGCTTTGATAACATTTACAAGGTTCCGATGTTTGATGCTCCTCAAAGCCCACGGTATTCAAGGTTTATAACCTTCATTGCAACCATTGACGTCTCACCCTGATCAAGATCCAGAACTCCTTTGTACACTGAACCAAACCTACCAATGCCGACCAAGTTAGTTGGAGAGAACCCATCAGTCGCTTTCAATAGAGTTTGATAGGACAGCTTCAGAAAGGATTTGCCAAAAAATCTAAGAGCTAGTACCTCTGGTCTTTTTCTAAATTAGTCCTAAAACTCCGAAAGATATTCACTTTGTTTGGTTTAGATTTTAGAAAGTTATTTTTGAGAGTTTAAGTGGTAATGAGTAGAAAGAGATAGAGAGAAAAATTTATTGAAAACTGTGTTAAGAGTAAAAAGTTACTCTCAAAACTGTGAACCAAACGAAGTGGTTAACTTCTTAGTGGGCGTAAATCTTTTCTTACCCAAATCCTTTTAGGTGGCAACTTCTCAACTGTAAATCAGGTATGCCCCCACAAAGCTGCTTGTTTCCCTGAACAGAAATAGCTGTTGCATTCCTACATATGCCTTTTACTGGTACTGCACCCTCGATGTGATTTAAGGATATATTTAATTTCTGTAAGAAGATGAAGCCCTCTAAATATTCTGGTATTTTTCCTGAGAAATTATTGCGGGAAACATCTAACTCCATACCTCTCAAATGACTTAGAGATGAAAGGAAGTGTGGGGGTATGGTTTGATGAAGGGGCTTCAGCACATGCCGTGAGATGCCCAAGAGCCGGACCTGATTTCTTCATACGGACGGGTCGGCATGTGCGACTTTCGGCGGGTTATTGCCGAACCTGGTGTGAGGGACGGAACTTTCCTGCGGAAGAATTGGATTGAATGCGGGTCACGAAGTCGGTTCGGCGGTGGCATGCCGAGCCCAATAGCAATTCTGATTCGAATGCAACCGAACTAATATGGTTGGTAGGGTCCCCAACCACCGAACCGCCCTTATCCCCTGACATGGAAAGAGTCAGGAAGTGTAGGATAGGGGCGACAGGTGGTGTGATGTCGTTACCTTAAACTACGGGAGCAAATTGTGGAGACCGTTTGAGAAACCCAAATCATAGGCATGATTTGGGGGACGATAGGCGGGCCAATGGTTAGGCACGAGATATCCAGACTTGGGTTGATCCCCATGTTTCCTCGGCCTATATAAGGGGCAAAGATAGCAGAGGTAAAGGGGATCGATAAAAAGAGGAGAAAACCCTAAAACTAATACAATCATCTCTTTTTCCTGGACTGACTAGACCGTTGGAGTGCCCACCCCGGACCTTCAAACACCCGGGTTTGGGCACTAACACAGGTGCTACTTGTGCAGGCTGTAACCAAAGCACGCTGATTCAAACGCATTCCCTCTCAAGGTTCCATCGGAGAAAACGCAGCTCCACAGGAAGGGTTCCTGAGAATTTGTTACCTTCCATATATATTAGTGTCAATTTCACGCAACCACCAAGAGTGCTTGGAATTTCACCGGACAACATGTTCTTAGAAACATCTAGGGCTTGTTCGTTTTAAGATTTGGATTTTGGATTTTGGGTAATGAGTGGAAACAGAGAGAGAAATAAGAGTAATAATTGAGAGAAAATTTATTGGAGACCGTGCGTAGAGAGAGTCCAAAGTCCAAAATCCCAAAACGAACGGGGTCCTCGTGTTTCAAGATTTATTAAACGCCCAATTTCCACATGTAAGGACCCAATCAATTGGTTTTGGGATAGGTTCAAAAACACCAATGATGAGATACTTATAACCTCTGGCGGAATGGTGTCAATAAGATTGTTTCCGCTTAAATCCAAAAGTAAAAGTGGACACTTTCCCAAACTTGAAGGGATGCTGCCATGAAAATTATTTGTGTCTAATCCAAGCTCGGCTAACGAAGTTAAATTTTCCAAAGACGCTGGGATTTCCCCAAACAAGTTATTATGGGAGAGACACAGATAATGTAACTTTCGAAGCTTCCCAATATTAGCAGGAATTTTACCTCTCAAAGGATTGTACGAAAGATCAAAAGCCTCAAGATCGATGAGATTGCCTATTCAAGTCGGGATGCTCCCACCTTATCTCATTTGTCCAAACCAATAAGAAACGAAAACCAGTAGAGAAATTGCAGATTGATTCAAGCAACACCCCTCCGAATTGGTTTTTTTGCAGCGCCAATACGTACAAATTGGTTGCATTGATCAACGAGTGGAGAAAGCTCAAGTCATCTGCTTGCTGTGTTCCCAGATGATTGTTAGCACAGATAAAAAAACTCAAGACCTTTCAGCTTTTCCAAAGGAACTTTTCCCATAAATTTGTTTGAAGCCAACACCAGATTATGGAGCTTGGTGGCGTTAGATATTGAAATGGGAATGGATCCAGTAAACAAGTTGTGGGTGATAGATAAGTGTCCGAGATTATGAAGAGTATTTCCCAGGTTTGAGGGAAGCATCCCTTCAATTTGATTTTCTGAGACTATAAAGTCGAAGATGGAAGAGATATTAAATATCGAGGACGGAACATTAGCGAACAACTAGTTGGTCGCTAATGAAAGAACTTGCAAGTCTCCCAATCGACCCAGAAAATATGGTATACTCCCACTTTTACGCTCACATAAAGCATCCAAAGAGATGATAGATTCCCCAATGTCAAAGGCACTCCTGTTAGATTGTTTCTTCCAACATACAGCCTAGTCAGGGAACCGAGCTCCACAGGGATTTTCCTACTAGCCTATTGTTAGAAAGCTCAAGAGTGATGAGGTTAGAGTAGCAACCAGACAAATTGACTGGAATTTCACCAGTAAGGGAATTATTAGGCAATGTGAATATTTCAAGTCTTCTCAAGCGACCAAGTTCGGGGGGGTGTTCATTGATGAAACTGTTGCTACCCAACCATAGTTCCCTGAGGAAGCTCAAATTTCCCACATGAGACGAAATGGAACAGGTTAGCTTTTGACCACGTAAAAATAACCTAGTGACCCTTTGGTGCCAGTGTCCACATGTTACACCAATCCATTGACAGAAATGGATGGATGCATTCCATGAGTTCAGAGCTCCAAAGGAATCACTAGTTATAGCAGATTTGAAACCTGGAGAATATATAGGTGAGATATCCCCGAATCTCCATGATCCGCCCCAGGAATAAATATTTCACTAAAGTATTAGGGTACTTTGGTACTTGAAATATTTCATCTTGGTAGTGCCAGTTAGCCATTAGAACTGCCTGTTCTCATGCTAATGTGAATGAACCAAAAGGAAGAAGAAGAAGGAAAAAACTCTGAACAAGAAGGTTTATGAGTTGTTTTCTAGTTCTAGTAAAGCAAATGTAAGTGTGTCATAGCCCATTGAATGCATCTAGACACAAGCACAAATCAGGTTTTCACTGCATTGTAACTTCACGTAAAATGCTAGAGCCGTGAGACACCAAGCCACAGAAATCAAGTTCTTTCAGCAAAAACTGTTCACGAAGGTGCAAAGAGATTAAGGTAACCGAAGTAATTTGGGAAAAGTGGCATATAGCATATTGAAGTAGAGGTACCTTGGTTCCCTTCATCTCTGTGACAACATTTAGATGCCTACAGTATTGATACCTTGCTTCTGGATACTGAACCATGGACTTTACCCTGGCAAGGGCTTTTTGCAACCGTTCTTCTGTTTGCTTTCTGCCTTCTTTCAGGAAATCATAGTCATCCTCAGTCGAGGATGTATCTTGCTTGCTAGATCCCTAAGCAAGTGCTTCTTGTTTAAATCCCCGCAAACCACTCTGTTTCCGTCTCCATCGCAAAATTACCTTCTCTACAATTCCAATGGACAAGGTTATCTTCCTATAATTTTTCTCACCTCATGTGCCTGTCCACCATAAAAGCACAAAATACATTTCAAGAAAACAAAGCAAACTTAGGAGAAGGATTTGTAAGGAAGAACATGGACAAGCAATTGGAAAGAGCCAAGGAACAGAATCATCTCATTGACATTGAAAAGGCCGATATATTTCTGTTTCATAGGAGACTGAAAGAAAGCATACGAAGAATCCTGAATTTCCAATGCTTCCACTGACACATACTGAAATGCATGGAACACGTTGAAATTCTATGAAACATACTGATACATAGGGTAGTTTGGACACCTATTAGATGAAGTTTCCAACACTCCCTCAATTCGACAGACATATAATTCTGTTCTGGCTACATTTTCAAAATGTTTCCAAATAGTTTCCTTTTCCTAGCTAAACGAAAAAAGTACCAAAATACAGTTTTGGTCCTTCAAAAGAGCCATAACGTTGTTAGAAGCAAGACAACAATTTCATCCCCTGAATTTTCACAACTTGCTGCCGTAGTGTTAAAAAGTCTTTCCTTCCCTTATAACTCCGGAATTTATTTTGTATCTGTGTTGTGGCAGCATGCACAGGATCATTATGTCCCAGCCTACTAGTCCTGTTAGCAACAAGTGAGAGAGCACGTTCATCTGACATTGCTAATTTATTTTCATCGTACTCTTTGAGCTGCTTTCTTTGGAATGACTGTACTCTGAAGACTTGATGAATGCAAGTAGCAGCTTGAGTAGCATTACAAACAGCAGCTAATGAATCCTTCAGTAACCCATGTGCCATGTCCCCACCACTGGTTGGAGTAGCCGTTCATTCTGAAACTATTTGTACAGCTTTGACGCCAGAAATTTCAACGGCCTCACCCTCTATGGTATCTTTCAACTGAAGTGTTGTAAGGTGAGAGCTCATGGCAGATTCTGCCAGATAACCAACAATCCCTTTGTGCCCAGTGCTGGAAGCTAGATCTGCTGCTGTTCGTCTAGAGGGGTAAATAGGATTTGGACTGTCAATACACCGGCAGCTGCACTGGGAGACATAAGGAAACCAACTGTTCTCTCCCTAATATCAACAAAGAGTAGGAAGGAAATTACTAACCCAAAAATAAGAAGAAATGCAAAGGAAGGATTTCCCAAAAAAGCAAACCAAATGTTGAGGAAGGTATTCAATGAGATTTGCTGACTCCCATATTATCTATAAGTTCCCTTGTCCCAGCGAAGGAACACAAGATGCATACGGTAAAGAAACATATACTCACCCCGGCCTACTTTGTTTTTGCATTTTAACTACTCCGGATATCTCAAATGTTCATCCATATTTTCTCTTTTATTCCTTTCTTGGAACTAACTGAGATCTTTTGTTTGGTGGAACACATTTCGAAAACACTGTTCACTGAAGTAGATCATACTTTGATCCAATCAAAGGGCACAATGAATTTGAAACTTTGCCCGCTCGTACTTTTTGAGATCCTTTGATTGGTGGAAAAAGTTTAAAAGTTCCATAATTACATTGCTCGTTGATCCAATTAAAGGCCACAATAGCCAAAAAATAACAAACAAAATGATGCAAGAAATGAATAGACTAAGAAAGACAGAGGGAGCATATTGGCAACATGCTTATACAACAACAGAAACCATGTAGTCTCCAATCATTGGGGATATGGGCGGGGAAGGATTGGAGACAGAACAAACCTTCGGCAATATGCACAAAGTAGCTGCTCTCAGAATACTATTGAAACAGTGGCCCCCCCTATACCTGTTTTGTTGCAGAACCATACCTTCAAATCAAAGCCAAATGACATCAGAGAAGGCAGGCCTAGAGACCCAATTCAATTTATGTGCACATTACCATGCTTCCTTAACACAAATAAACAATACAAAAATCAAGGTTCTTACCTGCCAAATGATGCTGCCCAATAGCGTGCCGTCCACCCATTCACATCACAGAAGTTGACACTAACACCACAAGCTAGTGTGGGAGGTATAGCCCAATCGTAACCAAGTGCTGCCGCAAAATGTAGCACACCTTGGCCCTCCTCATCCAATACACTTGGGCCTTTTCCTCCTTCAACAACCTTTTGAAGGAGCCATACATGTAGCTTCTCCTTCAACAACTTGTGAAGGAGCCAAACATGTAGCTTCTCCTTCAACAGCTATTGTAGCATCTGCTCTTTTACTTTCTCTGGAGAGAATTCTTGTTCTGAGGTATGCAGTGACTTTTGCTCCCACTCATTGCTATCCTCTTTTAGTAGAGAACTGATTTTACTACTCAATTAAGAATTCTCAACAGTGTAACTTGGGGGACTCGCAGAGTCCAGGGATAACAATTTTCCAAATCGCATATGAAGAAGATGAGGCTGTTTCAAAGGACAAGGTTCAGCTTTTCCCTCTACTATTGAATTGCACTCTAATTCTGATATCAGCGCAGTTCCATCTTCTGCACACGTAGGCTGTATCTGAAGATCATTTTACAGAGCATATAGATTAAACTACCGAGAAAGCTAACATATTGCATCTGCAACTTCCTTAAAAAGAGTTTAATTTTGAAACCAAAATAAGAAGACAGAAGGTCATTGGAGACATACAAGAAGACATGATTTTTAAGATTTGTAAACAAAGAAAAACCAATAATTTGGAAAAGCCAGAGCTTAGCATATATGAAGGGGTTTAGTCAACAGCCTTCTTAATTAAAAAGTTATAAGCAGGACCACATCCAAATGTAGTAGTAAGATGATTTGGAGATAAAAATATAGCAGTTCTGGAGATAATGATGCCATTTTGTGCTGAATTGCCTCATTATCAGTGGATCCACTTTCCTTCTTGTATGTATCTCTTACAGCCTCTTAGGATGGAGGGGTGAGAAAAGAAAAGAAAGGGGTGTGTTCTCCCTTATTAGTGAGAAAAGAAAAGAAAGGGGTGTGATTTCTCACCCTCCCATCCAAATAACAGTGAGAAATCAAATTCTCACAGGCGACTAGTAGAGTTCCGGCGATTCTCCGACGAGTTGAAATTCTCTCCCTCTCATCTCCAGCAAACCTGGTACACTCTCTCTCTCTTCTCCGGCGATGCACAGCCACTCGTCCGACGACAATCCGATGAGGGGGTGAACCACATGCTCCCTTTTCTCACGAAATCTCGTCACTTTTGGAGAGAAACGGAACTGGGCTTGGGAGCAGTTTTGGTCTCCCTCCGTCTCTCACCCTCTCTCGCCTTCTTCCCCTTTCAAACGATGGAGAGATTGAGCTCTCTCCCCGTTTCTTTTCTTCTCTCGCGAACTCTCGCGTACCAAATGAGAGCTGTTAGTGAGAGGTAAAACACCAAATGCACAACAAAATTTGTGCTCAACACCACTGCATTTGGATGCTGAATGACTAAGAGTATGCTGAATGGCATCCCAATACAAAATTTGACTAATTCAGTGTACTTTGTGAGAGGTAAACACTAAACACCACTGCATTTTTTCTGTGCATAGCGTGGGTACTATGCATGTATTGAAGTATGAGGGTGTCAACTTACAGTTGTTCATGGTCCTACAGTTTACCCTTTTACATCGAAGAATCAGCTTTTTTTCATAAACAGCTCACTTATCATGAATACAGGTGTCTTTAAAGAACTTTTTTTCTTTTTTTTGTGGGAGGGGGGAGTGGGGGCATCCTTATTTGGAATCTCCCCATTGATCCTAAATCGGTAATGTTCAAAATGTGACTTGCACATGCATCGCGTATTGTGAATAAGTAACCTAAGTTTACAGAAACTTTTTTTTTTTTGATAAGTAAGTTTACAGAAATATTGCGGGCATTTTATCTAGATATCAGAGATTCTTAAACAAAAGAATTCATAAAACAATTAATTTCAACATACCTTCCACAAAATTTTGGAAACTTAATATTCATCTCTATGATAGTTGTGCTACTATACTGCCATGCTCGTATGTTGCATGATTAGTTGTGAAATGGCATAAAGGTGTCAACTGTGTTCGCTGCCGTATTTGTGCTGGTAAAAGTATCAGCATACATTTAAGACAGGATTAGATTTTTGGTTTGTAATAAAAAAGTATAAGGTCAATTTATATTGAAACATGACAATGGTTGATCTATATAATATATTATTGAAAAAATTGTTAATTCAAATAAAAAAATAATTCTGACCTTGCAAATTGTTATGGTCAATTTATAACTGATCATATATGCTTCTTCCATCATATTCTGACCTTGCAAATTGTTAATTCAAATAAAGAAATAATTAAGAACACATAACTAAAGATTTCAAACCAGCAGGTGGGGAGGCCATAGAAGCTTCCAATCATTTCATAACTTTAATCCACTCATAGCTGCAGAGACAAAATAATTTCACCATAATCACGCACAAAGTTGCTAAATGGTCTACAGAAGAGGTTTCCAGTGGCTCTATGAGTCGACACAGCAGCAATTGTTCTCAATCCACCAGCAGTTTTTAAACAGTAAAAAACTCCATTCGAAGCCAGATGGCTTCGACGTTTCACATAGATCCAACGCACAAAAGGGACTTGAACTACCATTGCCATGAAACAACAAACAAAATAGAAATTTACTAAAGCAATACCAAGGGTTTAAGTCAAGCACAAAAAAGCCACACAAACAAAACACCGAATTACAAAAATCCCAAAAAATACCTCCAAATAATCATCACAAACAGATTGAAAAGAACTAATTGAACCAGAATGAGGTAGGAATTGGACGAAAGCTTGGACATTCAGTAGGGAACAAAGGTTAATTGATTAGCTATTGGAAGAAATCGAGAACAAGAAACACACTTGATACTGACGATTCAAAACCTAGAAATTACTCACCCCAGTTTGCACAACCTTACAAACACAAATGGAGCAATAATTGAGCGTCTTTTCTCAAGGACAGCAACAGCCGCTAAAACAGTTGAATTGTACTTCCGCTTGTTAGAATAGTTAGTCTTTGTCCCACATCGGATAGTTGGAGTTATGTAATAAGTCACTAAGTAATATAAATAAAAGCTCTATCTTTTGTTAGGGTTAATTAACACCCTAAACACTTCTTTCTCATTCTCTAAACAACATGGTATCAGAGCGGGATTTTAACCTTAATCCATCACAACCCTAGCCTAAACCCTAGCCTCTGTACATAATCCCTAAAATCACAATCCAAATCTTAGCCTCTGCCCAAAAAAAAAAAAAAAAAAAAATCTCGGGTACTGTTCATCGCGGGTACTGTTCATCGGGGCACTGTTCATCTCGGTTACTGATCATGTCGGGTTACTGTTCATTACGAGGGTACTGTTCACTGCTGTTACTATTCATCAACACTGTTCACGCTGATTTTCAACTCTCGTAATGATTTTCTAACTTCGGTAAGCCTTTGGTTTATGGGTGGTTGTTTTGGACCCGTTGTAGTAATCACTTGGTATACGTTGGTGACGTTATGGATCTGTCGTGTTTGATACTTGGTTGCTGATACTGTTGGTTGAGTACGGGTTCTTGATTCGTTATTTTTTGTTGATTCTTATTGGGTGTTGCCTCTTCATTATTTGGTAAAATGTCTGAGCAAAAATCTGATTCTGTTTCTAGTTCTACTAATGGTGTGGCTCGTTCTTCTCGATTTCGGGAGAGGTTATCTATTACCTCTACACTTTTGAATGGTAAAAATTATGCTGTTTGGGCCAAGGCAGTTGAAGTTTATTATTTGGGTGAGACACTATATCATATTTTGACTGATGACCCTCCCGTAGCCACTGCTGCCACATATGGGGCATGGGTGTCTGAGGATGCCCGGATTCGATCTGAGTTATGGAATAGTATGGAAGACCATATTTCTAGCACATTGGTCTTCTTACCTACAGCCAAACAAGTATGGACACAGGCTCAGGAGATGTATTCTGGTGTTAACAATCTCCGTCGCGCATATGATCTTCATCAGTCCTTCTTTTCTATCGCACAGGGTGATTTATCGTTGGAGTCTTATTATTCCAAGTTCCGCGGTATCTATGAGGAGCTCAATATCTGTGAGCCTATTTCTGCTGATGTTCAGGTTATGAAGCGTCAGCGTGAGCGTATGCAGGTGACTCGGTTTATATCTGGTGTGTCATCAACTACTTATGGTCCTGTTTGTAATCAGCTTTTGGGGTCTCGAGATTTACCTTCTCTCAGCGAGGTTTTTAGTCGACTTCGTCAGTCTTCTGTATCTGTGCCTGTGCCACCTCCTGATCGTTCAGCATTAGCTTCCGCTGTATTTGGTGCTTTTGGCTCTTCCTTCAGCCGTGGCCGTGGCCGCGGCCGTGATTCTGGATTTAATGGTCGTGGTCGTGATTCTGGGTTCAATGGGGATAGTGGTCGTGGTTTTGGTCGTGCTTCTGGTGGTCGTGACTCTGGTTTTGGTACTCGTGGGGGTCGCATATCCGGGGGAGGTAGCCGTGGTCGCGGCCGTGATTCCAGGTTTTGTACTCATTGTCGGGGAACCAATCATACGGTGGAGTTCTGTTATGAGCTTCACGGTTTCCCTCAGGCTCATCAGGTTGCTATCTCTCATGATGCTGGACAACTTACTCATTCTTCTGCCGACAATGTGGTGACTATCTCTGCGGAGGAGTACCAGCGCCTTGTATCATTTCAGTCTCCAGCTGCAGATTCTTCCTCCACTGCTACGCTTGCTCAGAAAGGTCCATCCGCTGCTTGTGTTGCATCTTCCTCCACTCCTACTCCTTGGGTTATCGATTCTGGAGCTTCTGATCATATGACTGGTACTTCTACTCTGTTTTCTCACCGTCAGTCTGTTGGTAAACCATCTCATGTTATCTTAGCAGATGGTTCTACCACAGAACTTACTGGTTTGGGTTCTGTTCCTGTCACTTCATCTCTTATTTTGGATTCTGTGTTACATGTTCCTAGTTTTCCTTTTAATCTTATGTCTGTTAGTCAAGTTACAAAGTCTTTAAACTGTTCCATCACATTTCTTCCTCATGGTTGCGTGTTTCAGGATCTCAAGACGGGGAGGAAGATTGGTGGGGGTACTGAACGTGGAGGCCTATATTACTTTGTCAATGACATTTATCCTGCGTCTGCTGCCCTTCGGTCATCAGTATCACCATATCAACAACATTGTCGTCTGGGTCATCCTTCTCTTTCCAATTTGAAGCGTCTAGTTCCATCATGTAGCAATATTAAAGATTTAGAATGTGAGGTCTGTGAGTTTAGTAAACACCGTCGAGTGTCTTTTTATCCTAGGATTGAGCGTCGTGTGTCACGTCCTTTTCAGTTAGTACATTCGGATATTTGGGGCCCTATTCATGTTCCCACTATCACTGGTTTTCAGTATTATGTTATTTTTGTAGACGATTTTTCTCGTACTACATTTCTTTATCTTATGAAAACAAGATCAGAATTGTCTTCTGTTTTTAAGTCGTTTTATACCGAAATAAAGACTCAGTTTGATACTTGCATCCGTATACTTCGTTCAGATAATGCACGCGAATATTTTCATAATGCTCTTTCTCGCTTTTTTGATGATCATGGGATACTTCACCAGTCTTCTTGCGCTCGGACTCCACAACAAAATGGGGTTGCTGAACGTAAGATCAGACACATATCTGAGATTATGCGTGCCATGTTAATACAGATGCAAGTCCCTAAATCTTATTGGAGTGATGCTGTTCTTACAGCTTGTTACTTGATTAACCGTATGCCCTCCACTGTTCTTGGTGGTCAGATACCCTACAAAGTTTTATTTCCTGGTCGTCCTCTCCACTCATTACCCCCTCGAGTATTCGGGTGCACATGTTATGTTCATGCGCTTGATCCTGACCGGGACAAACTTGACCCCCGGTCGATCCGGTGTGTCTTTCTTGGTTATTCGCGCACTCAAAAAGGGTATAAGTGTTACTCACCTTCTCTTCGTCGTCATTTTGTGTGTGCTGATGTCACCTTTAATGAGTCATTACCCTTCTTCTCCGGTACGCCTGAGTCTGCATATGTACTTTCTGAGTCTGAGTATGTTATTCCTGTCGATGTTCCTCCTATTCCTGTGCCACCTATGCAGGTATATGTTCGTCGGCGACATGTGTTAACAGCCCCACCGGTGCCTACCATTGCGCCTCCTCCGTCCCAAGATCTGGTTCCTTCACCACCACCACCACCACCACCACCACCACCATCACCCCCTATCGTTCTTCGCAAAGGTATTCGGTCTTGCACTTCTCATCCTATTGCTCGGTTTGTTTCCTATGATCATCTGTCTCCATCCCTTCGTGCTTTTACTACTTCTGTTTCGTCCATTTCTGTTCCTCACACTGTTCCAGAGGCTTTATCTGTTTCTGAGTGGCAGACAGCAATGGAGGCTGAGATGTCTGCTCTTCATGACAATGGTACTTGGGACCTGGTTCCTCTTTCGCCCGGAAAGTCTCCCGTTGGATGTCGATGGGTCTTTACAGTCAAGTATAATCCGGATGGCACAGTCGAACGGTACAAGGCCCGTCTTGTGGCCAAAGGCTATACCCAGACGTATGGCGTTGATTATGCGGAGACTTTTTCTCCGGTGGCCAAAATTTCCTCTGTTTGGGTTCTTATTTCCATGGCCGCTAATCTTGGTTGGCCCTTATTTCAGTTGGATGTCAAGAATGCGTTTCTCCATGGTGATTTGCTCGAGGAGGTATATATGGAGCAACCTCCTGGATTCGTTGCTCAGGGGGAGCGTTCTCAAGTGTGTCGCCTTCGCAAAGCTCTTTATGGTCTTAAGCAGTCACCTCGAGCTTGGTTTGGCAGGTTTAGTGATGCTGTGTTGCAGTTTGGTATGCGTCGCTCTCATTCTGATCATTCTGTCTTTTCTATTCAATCCGATCGGGGAAAAGTAGTGTTGATTGTGTATGTGGATGATATCATTATTACTGGGGATGATCAGAAAGATATTGATGAGCTAAAACACTTTCTACAACGTCAGTTTCACACCAAAGATTTGGGTAAGTTGCGATATTTCTTGGGTATTGAGGTAGCAAGATCCAAGGAGGGGATTAGTCTATCCCAAAGAAAGTATACGCTGGATATTCTAGAGGAGACTGGTTTATTGGGAGCAAAACCCGTGAAGACTCCTATGAACCAAATGTCAAACTGTGTCTCGATCAGGGGGAGATATTTCCTCATCCAGACCGTTATCGTCGCTTGGTAGGCAAATTGAATTATCTCACCAATACACGACCGGATATCTCATTTGCTGTCAGTATGATAAGTCAGTTCATGTCAGCCCCTCGTCTTCCCCATTGGGAAGCTTGTCTTCGTGTTGTGAAATATCTCAAGGCTAATCCTGGACGTGGTCTATTCTATCGTTCAAATGGTCATTTGCGTATCGAGGCCTTTACCGATGCTGATTGGGCAGGATCACCATCTGATAGACGGTCAACAACTGGATACTGCACTTTTGTTGGTGGAAATCTAGTTACCTGGAAGAGCAAGAAACAAACTGTTGTTGCTCGGTCCAGTGCTGAAGCAGAATATCGTGCCATGGCTCATACTACATGCGAGGTTGTATGGTTGAGAGCTTTGCTCGAGGAGTTGGGGTTTAGCATACGGTTACCTATTTCTATGTATTGTGATAATCAGGCAGCAATACATATCGCTTCGAATCCGGTATTTCATGAGAGAACCAAACATATCGAAGTAGACTGTCATATTGTTCGGGAGAAGATAGATAGTGGCGTGTTGGCTACCCCCTTTGTGTCTACAGGAGCTCAATTGGCAGATATCTTCACCAAACCGTTATTTAAACCACGTTTAGAGTTATTATGTAACAAGCTGGGATTCTGTGATATTTATTCTCCAGCTTGAGGGGGAGTGTTAGAATAGTTAGTCTTTGTCCCACATCAGATAGTTGGAGTTATGTAATAAGTCACTAAGTAATATAAATAAAAGCTCTCTCTTGTGTTAGGGTTAATTAACACCCTAAACACTTCTTTCTCATTCTCTAAACAACACCGCCTTACCAACAAAGCAATGAAAAACACACCAAAATTTCACCCAAACAGTTTGAAGCTCTTCCTAACGATAGATAGAGAAATGTTTTCACTGGATTTTTTGTTGTTTTTCCTGAAACCCATACCTGGATTTGCGCCCTATTTTGCGTTGCTTGGTCAACGTTCCCAAGCAAAAAGCAAAATATCATAACTAACCCCAGCTCCACACATGCAAGGACCAAACAGCAACGAACATGTAATAATGTAAATTCAACACATGGCTTCTTTTATTACAAGTGTATTGATACATGGCCTAAATAAATTTAGACTTTACACAAAATAGGCCCAATTAAAATTTAGGGCCACAAAATAGGCCCAATTAGATAGAATAATAGAAACGGTGGAATTAGAAAGGAGCGACCCATAGCTGATCACTCCCATTATGGCAATTCAGCAAACGGCATTACCCATAGCTGTTGACGAGACGACTCGAAGGGATGACGACAACCGTTGACAGGAAAATACTTGCATACGGTTGTTCCCCGAATGCATGGATTGCATACAAAATATTGTTGAATATACCGATTACAGTTGCATCGGGGCAAAGAAACTTTCCAAAGTTAAAATTGATCAAAAATTATCTTTGGTCAACCATGTCTCAAGAAAGATTAAATGAATTGGCTATATTGTCCATCAAGAAGGAGTAGGTGAAGAAGCTTGACTATGGAGACTTAATTAGTGCGTTTGCAGCAAAAAGTGCAAGAATAATAATTTTCAAATGATGGATTTTGAGATATTGTAATTGTTGCATTTTTGGGGATAACTTAACTATGTGCTTGTATTTTCAAATGGTAAATCTTTTGTAATGGTTTTTTTTTTTTTTTATATGGAAACTCTTCATAGGCCAACTTTTTTATGAAAAATATACAAAGGCCTCATTCAAGGGGTTCGCTATCGGCCTCCACTTTTGAGCCTGCCTTGGGCTTCTACTGGGAGCTACATATTGTGGCCAGTAGTCTAATTAACCTACTAGGAACCACTATTTTTCCGCTGAAATGCACAATTTAAGAGTTTTTATCACTTAGTAATCAGTAGTCTTTGCATCTACTAGAAATCACTATTTTCCTTTCACATAACTAGTAGTCTAAACACCTACTAACCATCATGAGGTTCTTAACTTAGGTTCCTATCCACACCTCTTACCATCCGCACCTCCCCTTTCCCTTTGCCGATCGAATTTCGATGATCTGAGCCGCTCAATGTGTTCAGAACGTAATTTTAAAGGTACCCGCATGAAATCAGCAAAAAAAATTACCGGGAAGGGATTTTAAGGGTACCCAGTTCAATAAAAAAACTGATCGGATGAAACCCTGCCCGGTCATTTATTTTCGCGGGTACCAGTAAAATCATGTTCTGAACACATTAAACGGCTTGAATCATCGAAATTCAGTCGGGAAAGGGGAGGTGCAGACCCAAACTTAGGTCAGGGATCCCTGACGGGATCCTGACGGGATCCTGACTGTGTATAAATTCGATCGGGAAAGGGGTCCGCATTTTAACTAAATTGAGGATCCCCTCATTTGAAACAAACCGTGGGCTTCATCCGTAGAGTCTTTTATTGAATAGTTCACTAAAAAACTACTCAAATCATGCCCTTCCTGGTCATTTTTTTGCCGATTTCTAGCGGGTACTCTTAAAATCACGTTCTGAACACATTGATCATCAAAATTTAATCGGGAACTATAAGTTTGAGATTTGGTGTGTTTTTTAAGATGTTTTTTAGATGTCCCCAGAACCATATATATAGCGTTTTACAAAAAATTGCTTGGATCAAGCCCTTTCCAGTCATATTTTTCGCCGATTTCACTTGGGTACCCTTAAAATTACGTTTTCACAATGTTCCCGATCAAATTTTGATGATCCGAACCATTCAATGCATTTAAAACATAATTTTAAGGGTACCCACGTGAAATTGGCAAAAAATATGATCGGAAAGGGCTTGATCTGAGCAGTTTTTTTGTAAAAATGCTATAAATGCATTTTATGAAAAATTGTTCGGATCAAGCCATTTCCAATCATATTTTTTGCTAGTTTCTCGCAGAGTCCCTTAAAATCATGTTCTGATCACATTGAGCGGTTTAGATCATCAAAATTCGATCGAGAAAGGGGAGGTCCTTAACTCAATAAGGGATACCTTATTGGAAGGGGACTGTATATATAACTAAATAAATTTGGTGGATGTGTCTGATTCTTCGAGTATCTCAATTCTAAACAACCATGTAGCAACTTAAATAGAAAATGATAAGAGAGCATCCTTACTTACCCTAATTTTCTTAAGACTTTTCAATTCTTCAACTCCATATCCTCCAGTCTCCGCGTATGAAAAATCAATACAGTAAAGAAGAAACGGGACAGAAATATATAAACCACCAAAGCACGTGACATTTATTGCACAGGACATCAAATGGGACCATACCTCTTTGCTCCGAGATATGCTTTTCACAATACACATCGTGCTGCAACTTGCTACCACTTGTCTTCATATTCATCTAACAAGAGAAATTCTAGCATAGGTAGAGGCTAGAAAGTGCTCTAAAAGTGGCCATAATTGAACTCCGGACCAATAAAACTGAAGTTGGTGAAACAATTATCTTACCGTCACTATTTTTCTTGGAATCACTATTTTTCTTTCACACGATTAGTATTCTAAACACCTAACCGTCATGTGTTTGTCACTTTTTTTTCTTCACATGACTAGTAGTCTCAACACCTTCTAACCGTCATATGTTTCTCTCGTCTGGTCACTAGTCATACGCTACTAGAAAGTAAGAACCACTTTTTTATTTCCATCCCACCGAAGCAACATGCCAACTTTTGGATCTATAAAATTAATGTAATTCTTTCAAAGAGGGCGACATAGATTCGAGGCAACAAGTACATTTCACATCTAGTATGTAAACTTAGATCCAAACTAAACTGAGGTTACATTGAATCAATGTTCTAAAAATTGTTAGGCACTAGTCGGGCGAAAAAGGGACGCCTAGCGCCTAGGCGAGGACTAGGCGTCTGACTAGTTGACTTTCTAATCTAGGCATCGGACCACTGCCTAGCGCCCACCTAGCGCCTAGGCGGAGACTAATTAGCCTCGGCAGCCGACTTGAATAGCATTGCATTGAATCCACATGTTCGAAAACCAATTGAACCAACAAATATTTCTCAATACTCGACTTATTATCTGAATTGGGTCTTTCTTTTGAATCGGAGCAACATATATTTTTGACTCATCAAAGATACTCTGTCTAACAAGATTTTATCCATGTATTATTATGAAATTTTGTAATCAAAATAGTAAGGCATATCTGAATCTAATTTTTCTACAGGTTTCTTTAGGACTTCAGGAAATAAGATAAACTACATAGCTGCATCGCTTTCCAAAAGATAAACCAATTATCAGCAAAAACATAAACCAACAAAGAAGAAAGTTGCGGCACTTACCTTGATCAGAACGTTTGACGAATAGCTACCCAACGAAGAAGACCCAGATCACAATAAGCAATCAAACCCGAGAGAGAATTCATAGCACGATGTTTCTGACCTACAGAAGGTCGTTTTAAGTTTCCAACAATCATATTTCGATAGATGTGTAATCAAATTCCAAATAGAAAATAGCTGAGAAATACCTCTGAAGTCTGGATGGAACAAGAAGGGCTAGAATGACATATGTTAAGAATAACTAACCTCATCCCTAGTTCTGTGAATTAGAAAACAAAAACATAAATAACCAATCAATAATCTGAATATTGAACATACATCCGTACACTCACACATATATATAAATATATGAATTTGGTGGGTATGTGTCTAATTCTTCGAGTATCTCAATTCTTAACAACCACGTAGCAACTTAAATCGAGAATGATAAGAGAGCATCCTTACCCTAATTTTCTTAAGACTTTTCAATTCTTCAACTCCATGTCCTTGAGTCTCCGCGTATGAAAAATCAATAGAGTAAAGACGAAACGGGATAGAAATAAATAAACCACCAAAGCACGTGACATTTATTGCACAGGACATCAAATAGGACCATACCTCCTTGCTCCGAGATATGCTTTTCACAATACACATCGTGCTGCAACTTGCTATCACTTGTCTTCATATTCATCTAACAAGAGAAATTCTAGCATAGGTAGGCTAGAAAGTGCTCTAAAAGTGGCCATAAATGAACTCTGGACCAATAAAACTGAACTTGGTGAAACAATTACGTTAATCTAAGTATATACTCACAATACAGACAGAGATGGGAAGAAGAGAAAAAAGCAGACTCATATAGCAATCTTCACCTTTATGCAGACACCTTGTTTGCGATGACAGATTTAACAAACATCACTCCCCTTCAAGACTGAATCCTGGAATTTGTTAAATTACACTAGAGATAAGCATCACTATCACATGATCTTTGACGTATGGACCAAAAATAGTTGAAATAGCTTACAAATTCCAGCTTAATGCCAATGTTTTTCACCTAATGAATTATTAACAAAATAAATAAGAAGTTTTACCTCAGCACAGAAGACATGGACCCATTGACCATCCGTTGACGTCTTAAAAGCACCAACACTGCCACCACATAAACCACATTCTGGAGAAAAATAAGCCTTTTCCCAAGAATTCATAACTGGAGCTCCAGAACTTCTTGATGAGAATAAATCGTCGAATAATTCGCAATACCATGGACCCGTAGAATCTTTAACACTGCGATAGGCATAGCAATCCAAATGAATCGCAATCTGTTAGATCAAGGAAGCGAAAAAAAAAGAGTTAAAACCCACCAAGATATCATTAGGTTTTCAACAGTTGTGGAGTCTAGTCTAGGTCAAAAACCTTGCAACTCGAACACACTACGATCTGGTTGAGAAATATCTCAGACCGTCAGCAAATGTAACAAGTCCTCGGATGTTCTTTAGAAAAACCTGAGATTGCTCCAAAATCAGATTTTATTTGTGATGAAACCCGTGGAACAACCAACTTTGAAAGTGTCTCCTTCACCCATGGCATCTGCTGAGAGTAAAGCCCAGGACTTTCGGTCAAATGGTTCACTTTCAACAAGTTCTGCACAGAATAGAATCAGGTATGTAGAGGATATGCAAATGATGATGGCAATATTCAAAATGAATAAATCATAATAATATGTCAGCTTCAGAAGGGACATGATCATGATATACAACCTCTTCATCGGGCGCATCTTTCCTTTGAGAAGAGATCCTTAATGAAGCTGCAACAGCAGCAGTTGCAGAAGCTAGTATAGCCTGGGCTTCCTTGTGCCTTCTCTCTTTCCTTCCTCGTTTTTTTTCGCTTCTCTAAACTCAGAAAGATACTGGTTGACAAGTACAACATCCCATTGTTGCTTGGCAATGGCATCAATCTCCTGTAGTAGACCCTTCACGAACTTGCAAATTAAATCATCTGCATGGACATAGATAACACAAGAATATTAAAAATGGTAAAGCACGATGTCTACACAAAAGGAAAAACACAATAATTTAGAGTATCAAAGGCAGTTTCGAAATTACATGCTTACAAATCCCTCGTAAAAAAAAGAAGTAAAACAAAAACTGGTTACTTGACAGCACCGCATTCCACATTATCATCATTTTGTTGCGGATAAGTGGGTGAATGTAAGAACGGAACTTTACCTCAGCTTTTCTGCAATAAACAGAAGTTCTAAGAATTTGTGAAACAAAAAGATTTCAAGAAAATTTAAGTATAAGAGACATTCCCCAAGCAAGCATTAAACAGGTACCTCATTAAGAAAAATTAAAAAAGTAAACCTTGCATGGGATCATGGATTTTGGATGTGAGTATTGGTAGAGATCCATATCAGACAATGGGTGTTGATCGCAACTAAAATAGAAGAGGGGCGTGACAAAGTTATTAATTTTGAAAAATAAGTGATAGCTAGAACATTGCGCAATGACGGCGAGGCCTAGATGATGCAAAGTTGGGTTGGGAGCAGTTATGTAAGGTGCAAGGCTGGAGGCAGTGATGTGTGGTGGTGGAAAAATTTGGTGGTAGTGGCAGACATGTTAACTGTTCGGTGGCGTACTAGTATTTTAAGAAGTCGAAGATAATAGTATGATTCGAAATACTGTAGTGTGGCCATTCTAAAACTATAGATTAGGTTTGGGTGTGCTTACAATCTCAGATATATATGGTTTGTATTTAGAAGCTCCATAGCTGTTGCACTAACTTTAGGGATATAGATGGTTTCAACCCTTAGTGGAATAGGCTGATAATTTCGACAACACCCATCGCTGCCACGAAAGCGGGACACAACCAGTCAGTAAGGGAATCAATCTGACGCCCATCTAGACATATAACAATGGTTTTGTGTGGGTGTATGGGTGAGAGAGAGAGAGTGCCTGTTATGTTTAAGAGGGAGAAATCGCCCTAGAAATCTCAGGGCCAGGAAATCTCGCATCATAAAGGGCACGAAGAGGAAGAAATCGCGCAATAGAAAGCACACGAAGAGGAGTATTGTGATCAAATTTGCGTTCTTTCACCCTGCAACAGTCTACCCCCAGGTGCTATAACATTCAAACCTCCAATCAACACGGTTTCCAATCTGTAAAATTGAACAAATTCTTTCCATGAGAGCGACATTGATTCGAGTCAACATCAATTCGAGGCAAAAAGTACATTTCGAATCTAGTACATAAACTTTTATCCATATTAAACCGAGGTAACACCGAATCCACATATTCCAAAACCAATAGAGCCAACAAATATTTCTCCATACTCAACTTTCAAGATGAATTGGGCCTTTCTTTTGAATCGGACCGACATATATTTTAGACCCATCAAAGATACTTTGTCTAACAAGTCACATGACTAGTAGTCTCAACGCCTACTAACCATCATATGTGTTCTCGTGTGGTCACTAGTCATACACCATTAGGAAGTAAGAACCAGTTTTTATTTCCATCCCTTCAAAGCAACATGTGAATTTATGGATCTATAAAATTGATCTAATTGTTTCAATGAGGGAGACATTGATTCGAGACAACATCAATTCGAGGCAACAAGTACATTTCAAATCTAGTACATAAACTTTGATCCACATTAAACCGAGGTAACACTGAATCCGCATTTTCCAAAACCAATCGAGCCAACAAATGTTTCTCAATACTCCACATACCAAATGAATTGAGCCTTTCTTTTGAATTGGAGCAACATGTATTTTAGACCCATCAAAGATAGTTTGTCTAACAAGATTTTTACAACTTTCGTCCTTCGTAGCCAATAGCCCTCTACTAGGAATCACTCTTTCAGTAACAAGTAGCCTTCTGCTAAAAGCTACATATTGTGGCCAATAGTCTTATTAACCTACTAGGAACCACTGTTTTTCTGCTGAAATGCACACTTTCAAAGTCCTTGTCACTTAGTAATCAGTAGTTTTTGCATCCCCTAGGAATTATTATTTTCTAGAGGTGGCAAATGGGCAGGTTTGGGTGGGTTAAAACGGATCACAGGTCAAATGTGGGCGGGTCACATAGTAAACGGATTGAAACGGGTCAGGTCGAATATGAATCAACCCAAACCCGCCCAACCCCACCCGTTCCCTTCATGTTCTATCATTTTCAAATAGAACTTAAACCTGAAATTTTTTTTTCACCCCATCAACTACGTACACACAAAATCCATCGATCACGTCACACCATTCAAAAAACAAGTGTTAAACCCATTTTAGGCTTAAAAGTGTCGAAATTCAATTTTTTACTATATTTTTGACTCGTACTTTTCGAGAACGAAAAATAAACAAGACAACTTCGAAGAGGAGCCAGATGCTAAAAAAACTTAAAGAAGTATTAAGCAATTAGAGGCTAAAAAAACTTAAAGAACATGTTCTTACTTTTTTTTTTTCTATTTCCAAAGAGTAACATAACTTCGACAGGATTCCACCGATTGTACAGTTTCGGTCTTCGATGTGTCCACTGAAGCCACCGCCAATATTCTAGAGAGCGCTAAGTGCGTTCGCTTGAACTTAACTTAAATCTGAAAATTGTCCCTATTTCCATTTTTTTCACATTTTTTAGTTTTGCACCAAACTTTTGTGGGCTATTGATTTGTCTCGACGAGAGAAATTGAAAAAGTAAGAATTTTTTACTTTTACCCAAGTATTTTCATAAATAACCATTTTTTAGCAAAAAAAAATGTCACTTATTTTGCTAAAAAGTGGTTATTTCTCAAAATACTTGGGTAAAGTAATTTTTTTTTACTTTTTCAAGCCTTCTCGTCGAGACGAATCAATAACCCACAAAAGTTTGACGCAAAACTAACAAATACGAAACAAATTCAAATAAAGACAAAATTCGCAAATTTAAATTAAGTTTAAAAGAACGCATTAGGCCAAAATGTGGAGAACTGATAGTCAGAGAGAGAGAGAGAGAGAGAGAGAGAGAGAGAGAGAGAGTGTGTTGGTGAGCCGATCAAATAACGAAACCAAAAAAAGGTTTTGTCTGGTAGAGCCGCATAGGAGGCAGAATAAGGTAGCAGACTGTTTTTTAATTCAAACCCATATTGAACCCATTTTCAACCCATCTAAACCCATGTAAATATGGGTTGAACCCATATCAACCTGTTATGTAATACGGGCATGTTGGGTTGGGTTATAAATGGACGGGTTGGGCAAGTTAGAAAAACATGAGTTGAGATTGTCACCTCTACTATTTTCTTTTCACATAATTAGTAACCTAAACACCTACTAACCGTCATTTGTTTGTCACTATTTTTTCTTCACATGACTAGTAGTCTAAACACCTACTAACCGTCGTGTTTTTCTCGTGTGGTCATTAATCATACACTACTAGGAAATAAGAACTAATTTTTTTATTTCCATCTCACCGAAGCTACATGCAAATTTGTGGATCTGTAAAATTGATCTAATTCTTTCAATGAGGGCGACATTGATTCGAGGCAACAAGTATGTTACACATCTAGTACTTAAACTTTGATCTAGATAAAACCGAACTAACACCGAATCCACATTTTCCAAAAGAAATCGAGCCAAAAAATATTTCTCAATACTCGACTTATCAGATGAATTGGGCCTTTCTTTTGAATCAGAGTAACATATATTATAGAGCCATCAAAGATACTTTGTGTAACAAGATTTTTACGAATTCTGTCCTTGGTAGCTAGTAGCCCTCTACTAGAAATCACTTTTTCAGTGACTAGTAGCAGCTACATATTGTGACCAATAGTCTCGTTAACCTACTAGGAACCACTGTGTTTCCACTGAAATGCACACTTTCAGAGTTCTTATTACTTAATAATCAGTAGTCTTTGCATCTACTTGGAATCACTATTTTTCTTTCACATGATTAGTAGTCTTAACACCTAACCGTCATGTGTTTTGTCACTTTTTTTTCTTCACATGACTAGTAGTCTCAACACATTCTAACCATCATGTGTTTCTCTCGTCTGGTCACTACTCATACACTACTAGGAAGTGAGAACCACTTTTTTTTTTCCATCCCACCGAAGCAACATGCCAACTTTTGGATCTATAAAATTAATGTAATTCTTTCAATGAGGGCAACATTGATTCAAGCAACAAGTACGTTTCGAATCTAATACGTAAACTTAGATCCAACTAAACCGAGGTTACATTGAATCAATGTTCTAAAAATCGCTAGGCGCTAGCCAGGAGAAAAATGGGCGCCTAGCGCTTAGGTGCTGACTAGTTGGCCACCTAGTCCCTAGGCTGGGACTAATCGGCCAAAAGCCACCTTTAATAGCACTGCATTGAATCCACATGTTCGAAAACCAATCAAACCAACAAATATTTCTCAATTCTCAACTTATTAGCTGAATTGGGTCTTTCTTTTGAATCGGAGCAACATATATTTTTGACCCATTAAAGATAATCTGTCTAACAAGATTTTATCCATGTATTATTATGAAATTTTGTAATCAAAATATTAAGGCATATCTGAATCTAATTTTTCTACAAGTTTCTTTAGGACTTTAGGAAATAAGATAAACCAATACCTGTTGTGCTTTTCAAAAGATAAATCAATTATCAGCCAAAAGATAAACCAACAAAGAAGAAAGCTACGGCGCTTACCTTGATTAGAACGTTTGACGAATAGCTACCCAAGCAAGAATACCCAGATCAGAACAAGCAATCAAACCCGAGAGAGAATTCATAGCATGATGTTTCTGACCTTAGGAAGGTCATTTTAAGTTTCCAACAGTCATATTTAGATAGATGCGTAGTCAAATTCCAATTAGAAAACAACTGAGAAATACCTCTGGAGTCTGGATGGAACAAGCAGGGCTAGAATGACGTATGTTAAGAATTACTAACCTCATCCCGAGTTCTGTGAATAAGAAAACAAAATATGAATAACCAATCAATAATCCGAATATTGAACATACATCCGTACACACATATAAATATATGACTTTGGTGGATTTGTGTCTAATTCTTTGAGTATCTCAATTCTAAACAACCATGTAGCAACTTAAATCGAGAATGATAAGAGAGCATCCTTACTTACCCTAATTTTCTCAAGACTTTTCAATTCTTCAACCTCATGTCCTTCAGCCTCCGCGTATGAAAAATCAATAGAGTAAAGATGAAACAAGATAGAAATAAATAAACCACCAAAGCACGTAACATTTATTGCACAGGACATCAAATGGGACCATACCTCTCTGCTCCAAGATATGCTTTTCACAATACACCAGGTGCTGCAACTTGCTATCACTTGTCTTCATATTCATCTAACAAGAGTAGTTCTAACAGTGGCGATAATTGCACTTCGGACCAATAAAACTGAAGTTTTTCAACAATTATCTTAATCTAAGTATACACTCACAATCCAAACAGAGATGGGAAGAAGAGAAAAAAGCAGACTCATATGGCAATCTTCACCTTTATGCAGACACCTTGTTTGCGATGACAAATTTAACAAACATCACTCCCCTTCAAGACTGACTCCCGGAATTTGTTACATTACACCATAGATAAGCATCACTATCACACGATCTTTGACGTATGGACCAAATATAGCAGAAATAGCTTACAAATTCCAACTTAATGCCAATGTTTTTCAACCATTGCAAGAAAACTACTTCCTCCGGCCCGCAAAGATAGTCCATAGCAAAAGGTGTGCAATTTTCAGATAAAAAACGAAATACTTACATGCATAATTTTAAAATTTCTTGACACCAAATTGAAGATTAGATCTCTAATTTTGTGCCAAAAATAAATAAATAAATAAATTATGTCCATACTTTGTTTTTTTATTCTGAAAATCTATGATACACGGATTCCTAATTTTGGACGAAGTACCCATGTACACGACACGGGTGTGGGTGCAGGATCCGTACCGGATTCGTGCAAAAATAATTGGACACGATGCAAATTTGGGTCACCCATGAAGAAGAAGACGAGGGAGGAGAAGAAAAGGTAAGAGATGTATCTTGTTTCGTATTTGTGAAAGTCGACGATGGTCGCTATTGAGGGTTGCCGGAGACAGGTGAGGGTCAGCGAGGGTCGCCGGTTACTGGGCGATGGCTGGCGATGGTTGCCGGAGACTGGGAATGGGCGGCGACAGTCGCAAATGTTCATAGCCGCGTGATGAGAGAGAGAGGGGGGGGTGATGGGGAGCCGTAAATATCTGTATCTATGTTTGATAAGAACAAAAATTTAGGGCTGATACTTACACATTCAACCCTACAACATTATAATATGTCATCTTTATCCCTAAAACACTAAAAAATATGGAATTGACCTCAACTGTGCCAATTATATCTATCTCTGTTGGGTCCCTCCTATCACAAACTTGTTTTTATTTTGGATTTTTCAAGTTGACCAAGATACTAATTTATTATATACTCATATATTTATATAAATATATATAAATATTCAGCGGATCCCCGCACCCGTATCCAAATTCAAATACATATCCCCGAATCCTCTATTTTCAATTGAGGTGTCCGATCCTTAAATATGTAGCAACACTTGATTCACGTACCCGTATCCGTGTATCATAACTTAAAATTGCACACTTTTTCGTGGTAGACTATCTTTACGAGATGGAGTAAGTATTCATCACAAACTTTTTTCAGTAGAAAATGAGATGCACGACAGAATTCCATTTTTATCGTAAATGGTACTCCAAAAACGTTCACATACCATTCCCTCTGGACAGGATTCACTTGTCCGCTTCTGAATGTTGCTTCTAAAACCCACTACAACAAAAAAATAAAAAGAAAAAGAACAAGTTTAAATGCATTTTAACTAGAGTAAGGAAACTACAGGTAAAACACCTTCTTTCGCCAAATGAATTATCAACAAAATAATTAAGAAGATTTACCTCAGCACAAAAGGCATGGACCCATTGACCATTAGTTGACTTCCTAAAAGCACAAGCACTGCCACCACATAAACCACATTCGAGAGAAAAATAAGGCCTTTCCCCAAAAATACATAACTGGAGCTCAAGAACTTCTTGATGAGAATAAATCCTCGCATAATTCACAGTACCATGGACCCATAGAATCTTTAACACTACGATAGGCATAGCAGTCCAAATGAATTGCAACCTGTTAGATCAAGGAAGGGAAAAAAAGAAGTTAAAACCCACCAAGATATCATTAGCTTTTCAACAGTTGTGGAATCTAGTTCAAAAACCTTGCAACTTGAACACACAACAATGTGGTTGAAACTCAAACACACTACGATCTGGTTGAAACTCGAAGACACTACGATCTAGTTGAGAAATATCTCAGATCGTCGGCAGCTGTACAAGTCCTCGGATGTTCTTTAGAAAAACCTGAGATTGCTTCAAAATAAGATTTTATTTGTGATGAAACCCATGGAACAACCAACTTTGAAAGTATCTCCTTCGCCCGTGGCATCTGCTGAGAGTAAAGCCCAGGTCTTTCAGTCGAATGGTTCACTTTCAACAGGTTCTGCACAGAATAAAATCAAGTATGAAAGAGGATATGCAGATGATGATGCCAATGTTCAAAATGAATAAATCATAATTACATGTCAGCTTTAGAAGGGACATGATATACAACCCCTTCATCGTGTGCATCTTTCCTTTGCGAAGAGATCCTCAATGAAGCTGCAGTGGCAGCAGTTGCAGCAGCAACCACAACTTGTGCTTCCTTGTGCCTTATCTCTTCCCTTCCTCTTTTTTTAGCTTCTCTAAGCTCAGATAGATACTGGTTGACAGCATCCCATTGTTGCTTGGCAATGGCATCAATCTCCTATGGTAGACCCTTCATGACCTTGCAAATTAAATCATTTGCATGGACATGGACAACACATGAATATTAAAAATGATATAGCACGATGTCTACACGGAAGAAAAAACACAATAATTTACAGTACAAATGACAGTTTCCAAATTACATGCTTACAAATCCCTCATAAAAGAAAGAAGTAAAACGAAAACTGGTTGAGCAAGGGCAAAATGGGGCAAGGTAGAGACCACTATTGCTCTTTCTCGCAATCAAATTGCAGAGCACCTTATGCTCGTGAAAAATAATTTCTCCTTCCACCTCGTCTTCTAGATTCATTTCTAGAACACCCATATTCATGGCTTAAGCCAACTATACTAGCTTTCCTCCATTAAATTCAGATATGCCACAGGAATTTAAAAGTTCAACGCTTTGATCACATATGCGGCAAAACTGGAAGATGCCTCCAGGGAAGAAAATTTCCAGTCCATTGAACCTGTCAAGTAAAGTAGGTGACAAATACGAACATAACAGATGTTACCACAAGAATAAGACAAGAATTTACCCTGACATTGACATGCCACATTACTTGAAAGCACCGCATTCCGCACTATCATCCTTTTGTTGCGGATAAATGGGTGAATGTAAGAACTGAACTATGCCTCAGCTTTGTTCTAAGAATTTGTGAAATAAAAAGATTTCAAGAAAATCAAGTATAAGAGAGATACCCCAAGCAGACATTAAACAGGGATCTCAATAAGAAAAATTAAAAAAAGTAAACCTTACATGGGATCACGAATTTTGGATGTGAGTGTTGGTAGAGATCAATATCAAATTATGGGTGTTGATCGCAACTAAAATAAAAGAGGGGTGCGACAAAAAGGTTTTAAATTTTGAAAAACAAGTGATACCTAGAACATTGAGGTGTGGTGGTGGAAAAAGTTGCTGGTGGTTGTGGTCATGTTTACTGATTGGTGGCAACCGTGGCGTACTAGTATTTTGAGAAGTCGAAGATAATAGTGTTAGATGATGGATCTATTTGTATCTAGTGTAATTATGTGTTTTATTATGTAATTAGTTTAAGTATCTAGGACCGTAGTGCAATTATCATACAACTTTTGTATATATATTTTACGTTGAATGAAATTAACCCTAATGGGTTTTCTTCCTATTACAATCACCCTAAAACTGAACAAATAGTATGATTCGAAATACTATAGTGTGACCATTCTAAAACTATAGATTAGGTTTGGGTGTGCTTACAATCTCAGACGTATATGGTTTGGATTTAGAAGCTCCATATCTGTTGCACTAACTTCTTGTCATGTGGTTCGCATTTAATCTTGATTTCTAGCTTATTCATGTGTCCCACTTTAACCTTTGAATTAATTTTTTAAACTTGCAGTTTCAAGCCAACCCTGTAACAAAAGAAAAAGAAGGTTTAATTTCTTCAAGTATCTCAAGTGCCACACACAAACTTTAGGGATATAGAGGGTTTCAACCCTCAAGTGGAATAGGCCGATAATTTCGACGACACCGATCACTGCCACGAAGGCAGGACACAACCAGCCGGAAAGGGGAATCAGTCCGACACCCATCTAGACATATAACAATGGGTTTTTTTGTGTGTGTGTGTGTGAGAAAGAGAGAGAGCGGGTACCTTTTATGTTTACGTGGGAGATATCGCCTTAGAAATCTCACGGCCAGAAAATCTCACATCATAAAGGGCACGAAGAGGAACAAATCGCGCCACAAAAAGACAACGAAGAGGAAGATTGTGATCAGATTCGCGTTCTTTCACATCGCTACAACAGTCTACCCAGTCACTACAATATTCAAATCTCCAATAAACACGGTTTTCGTCCCATAAAATTAATCAATTCTTTCAATGAGAGTGACATTGGTTCGAGTAAACTTCAATTCAAGGCAACAAGTATATTTCGAATCTAGTACATAAACTTTGATCCATATTAAACCGAGGTAACACCGAATCCACATTTTTCAAAACCAATCGAGCCAACAAATATTTCTCAATACTCGACTTTCAAGATGAATTGAGCCTTTCTTTTGAATCAAAGCAACATATATTTTAGACCCATCAAAGATACTTCGTCTAACAAGTAACAAGTCACATGACTAGTAGTCTCAACACCTACAAACCGTCGTGTATTTTTCTCGTGTGGTCACTAGTCATACACTACCAGGAAGTAAGAACCAGTTTTTATTTCCATCCCATCGAAGCAACACACGAATTTGTGGATCTATAAAATTGATCTAATTCTCTCGATGTGGGCAACATTGATTTGAGACAACATCAATTCGAGACAACAAGAACATTACGCATCCCATACATAAACTTTTATCCACATTAAACCGGGATAACACCGAATCCATATTTTCCAAATCCAATAAAGCCAACAAATATTTCTCAATACTCCACATACCAAATGAATTGGGCCTTTCTTTTGAATTGAATAGGAGCAACATATATTTTAGACCTATCAAAGATATTGTCTAACAAGATTTTTACAAATTCAGTCCTTTGTAGCCAGTAGCCCTCTACTAGGAATACTCTTTCAGTGACCAGTAGCCTTCTACTAGGTGCAACATAATGTGACCTATTAGGAACCACTGTTTTTCCGCTGAAATGCACACTTTCAAACTTCTTATCACTTAGTAATCAGTAGTCTTTGTACCTACGAGGAATTACTATTTTCCTTTCACAGGACTAGTAGTCTAAACACCAACTAACTATCATGTGTTTGTCAATCTGTTTTCTTCACATGACTAGTAATCTAAACACCTACTAACCGTCATGTGTTTTTCTCGTGTAGTCATTAATCATACACTACTAGGAAAGCAAGAACTAGTTTTTTAATTTTCATCTTACCAAAGCAACACACCAATTTGGGGATCTGTAAAATTGATCTATTTCTTTCAATTAGGGTGAAATGGATTCAAGGCAATAAGTATTTTACGGATCTAGTACATAGACTTTGATACATATTAAACAAAGTTAACACCGAATCCACATTTTCCAAAACCAATCGAGCTAACAAATATTTCTCAATACTAGACTTACTAGATGAACTGAGCCTTTCTTTTGAATCGGAGAAACATATATAAGACCCATCAAAGATACTTTTTGTAACAAGATTTTTATAAATTCCGTCCTTGGTAGCCAATAGCCCTCTACTAGGAATCACTTTTTCAGTGACCCATGAAATTTAGCCTTCTACTAGGAGCTACATATTGTGACCAGTAGTCACGTTACCCTACAAGGAACCACTGTTTTTCCGCTAAAATGCACACTTTTAGAGTCCTTATCACTTAATAATCAGTAGTCTTTGCATCTACTTGGAATCACTATTTTGCTTTCACATGACTAGTAGTCTAAACACCTCTAACTGTCGTGTTTTTCTCATGTGATTACTAGTCATACACTACTAGGAAGTAAGAACCACTTTTTATTTCCATCTCACCGAAGCAACATGCCAACTTTTGACGTTTCGGATTTAGTACGTAAACTTTGATCTATACTAAACCGAGGTAACATTGAATCCATATTTTCCAAAACCAATCGAGCCAACAAATATTTCTCAATAATCGACATACTAGATAAATTGGGCCTTTCTTTTGAATCGGAGCAACATATATTTTAGACCCATCAAAGATACCTTGTGTAACAAGATTTTTATCCATGTATTATTATGAAATTTTGTAATCAAAATATTACGACATATCTGAATGTAATTTTTCTACAGGTTTCTTTAAGACTTCATACAGGTTTAAGTCTAAATTTCTAACATCTTGTTATAATGTTAGCAAATTTCCATAGGTTTATATACAAACCAATATTTGATCTTCATGGATTTCAAGGCTGGTTACCACGAAAAGATTTCCATAGGTTTATGTGCAAGGCAATATTTGATCATTTATGCAGACACATCGCACAAATGTACCGAAAGTACAAGGCTTTAGCAATCCAAAGCTCACAAATATAAACTTACTCTCTCAACAATCATCCTTAAACACTAATACCACATGACAGCATGAATCACTAAATAATACAAAGTCAAACGGAAAACAAAATACCTCTAAAACACCAACCACCAAGAACACAACAGATCACACTAGTCCTTTGTTATATGCCCAATCCAAGAGCCTTGATGCCTCTTCCACGTGATAGTTACCACATTGAAAAAAGATAAAAGGAAGCGATCAAAATTTTTTAGCCACACAATAGAAAAATATAAATATTATATTATATCCCTCAATCAAGGTAAAAAACAACAAAAATAAACCTTAGAGCAAGACACTAGCCAACTGGATTTCAGATACCGTGCAAAAAACAATTGATGCTAATATTGTTTCTACTCCATAGGATGTTGGTTCCCAAATTCCAATACCACTTAGTTTCCTAAGCCAGCTTTACCATTGCAATCCATGATCTTCATCGTTCCCAATCTAGCAACCATGGACATTTACAATCTTAATGTAATAGAATAGATGCTACATGAAGGTTTCTAAAGTCGCCCATCCAGAGAACATAATACCTAAACAACCAAATAGCATTTCGATCTGATCCATATCCCACAAAGATCCTAATATGCAATCCATATCTAGTAACATAAACAACGTAATTTATATCTAAATAGTGTAATGCTCGTGCTTCGAACATTTCTGCATGCTCATTGGTTTAATTGTAGTTGGAAAGTTAATAGTATTTTTTTTGTTCATGTAGTTATGATAGTAGAGAAAGAACACGAACAATGGACGTATCTAGTATTGCTGTGTCCATGAATACTAAAAGTCATAAGTGCCCTCTTTGCCTCTAACTGTGCACATGAAATAAAACTAACTTTAGCTATCTTCTCTTATTGCACTTTTCTGTTTCTCTTCTAGGCACAATATGTGATCTTAGTGCAAGAAACAAAGCTGTAAAACAAGGTATCTCAAGAAGCAGCAGCTCAATCTGGCCAACAACAGATGATTAATGGCCACAAAGTTAAACAAGGCATAATATCTCACCAGTTTTGCACTCCCAATTCTTTTTAACAAATAGCTTGAAAGAAAAGGGGCTTAATCAGTTACCCAAAAGATCACAACATACATTTTGATTATTATGTATATCTAAGTTGGCATTGTTCTCTTATAATCAACATCCGTGGCACACACCCACATAGAACCATGCACTAACTCATGGACACAGAGACAGACTCTGCTACACAGTTGACAAAAGAGAAAAATTCATGGAACATAGCTTAACAAGTACAAAATAACAATTCTTATTTCAAAGGAGTTTTTCTAACCTCTATAAATCTATAACCTGGAATAGGTTGTGGGATATCATTTCTTGACCTTGAACAGGGGTTGGGCTAATGATGGTCCCTATAATTGAACTCGTTCTTTCTTGTCTAATCGTACAATTTTCTAGCCCTTCAACAAGGCTAGCCAAACTAAATGGGCATTGTCGTCAAAATTAGACGGTTTGGCTTGCTCAATTTGTCCAAACACAAGCTGGCCTACTGTGGTAATCAATTGGTACGCCTTTTAAAATCTCAGAACCATGAATAAATGAAGTCTTTGAGGTACTGATATATGAATAGAAAACAAGCCAAAATGGAGGTACTCCACTGAGAAGGATGTATAGAATGACTCATGCATCCTTCCCATAACTCCGCTTCAACACTTCAGGAGCAACGTGATAAGCACTCCCCGCAATGTTCCTAAGAACTTTTCCTGCAAAAAAATTTTGAAGCCTTGCGTTAACTCGCAATAAGATTTTATTATTTTAATGATCATCAATCAATGGAAATGAACAGTCAAACAACTTACAAAAAAATTCATGGGCAGAGAAGAACTAAGTGAAAATCCCGATTACCAAATTAGGGGGGATAAAATTTTGATCAAATGTCCTCTTCTTGATATGATGGAACAATACCAATTCAACCAATTGGAAGCATTGTAGCAAGATAAACTCTAATTAAAGTTGCATCGCGGTCTATATATATTCACAGCTATGATTTTAGCAAGATTATCAGGTTCAAGATGTGAAAGAGCTTCAATTTCATCAATCCAAGGCCAAGAATGATCATGCAGTATTAAGGAGCAGTAGGACACAGCTTGCTCAAGAGGCTGTTGAAAATTGATATTCTACTCAGGAGACGGTTTCCTGCTATATGCCAAAAAGATGCGTATGACATATCAATCAGTCATCCATTAGTAGAAATGGCACCAAAAGGACTAACGTGCAGACTTTTGCAGAACTTAATAAAATTCTGACACAATATGCTCATTCTTCTACTTTTCTATTCCCTGTTTTTCATTCTGTTTCCTTCAATAACTGCATTGTTTCATTTATTCACTTCCAAAATCTAAGCCACTATCTTGATAGAGACTTAGTCGTATATTATACAAGCACCGTTATGTTCACAAGCCTAACTACATATTATTTCTTTTTCACGAATAGAAATGGAAAGAAATTGGGGAAGTAAGTTTTCCGAAGAGAAACGTAATTCTTAAGAGCGCCAACCAAAATATTAGGGGCCTCATAGTAGGAACAAGAGTTCCAATGTGGATAACAAGGACACCTACATATACAAATTTTAATTTGGAGCCTCAAACGATTATTTCAATGTTGATGATGGGGACACCTGCATATACAATTTTCCTTTAGTTTCGAGTATATTGAATATGCAGTCAATAAAAGTAGAGATCTAACAACCTTCCTCTCTTGCTCTTTCTTAAAATTTCCTCCCTCTTGTCCGCTGTAGGCACTACCATCCTCCACCATGTTATCTGACATAAACGTAAGACAGGAAGAATCGGAAAAACAAAGATTCTTGTGCCCGGTGTGTAAAACTAACTATACAGGTCTAATAGAAATACTTTGGCATGAAAATAAATCTCAAATGTAATAGGAAATATAAATCAACCATTCTATTGTATGATTGAGAAGTGAGTACAGGAGATTATAGACATAGCAAGTGGTCTCGAAAATCTTAGTAATACAATCCCCTCTAAGTTGTAGCTTTCTTCAGGAAGTCCAACTTTGAAAAACCTGTGATTCCAAGAAGTACATCCAAATAAAATTTACTAGACAAAGGAGTGAGTACAAATGTACCCCAATCATTTGTAAAAAAATACACATCAATCGAAAAAAATCATAAGTAAAAAACACCCAACAGTTTTCGTACGTGGAACTACATAATAGAGGCAAAGGGGAAAAAAAATTACTCGATATAATCTTGTAAGAGATAAAAATTTGGACATAACTCTGTTCAGGGAAAATGATGCTGGACGTTGGACATAAATAAATCTCCTCTCTAAATCTTTTCAACATAATTCAGAGAACCCAACGCTAGTGAGAGCAGAAATACCAATTGGTGAGCAAACGGATTAATGCTATTTTAGTGAGAGAACATAGATATAAAAAACATACAATTCATTAAGGTGGAGTGAGGAAGGAGAAACCAAAACTGTGAGGAATTGGAATCCACCATGTATAGAATAGTTGAACGACCTCTTCGAATTAGTGCTTGTTTCACTCCATTTGTTGTTAGGACTACTCACGAACCAAATTCCTTTCCCTGTACTACGGGAAGAAAAAAAAAACACCATGGGGTTTGGCGTCGCAGCGAGACGGTCTAAATTTATGAGTTTCGTTGATAAAGACATGAAGGATTATATGAAGCTCGGGATCAAATATTGACGAGAGCCGTCCGAAAATGCCATTGTGAGAGGGTAAAAAATATTTGCGTGCTCTATGTGTGCGAGAATTGTAGGAGATGAGATAGTCGAAGACTCGAAGGTATAATGGAGAGAGAGAGAGAGAGAGAGAGAGAGTGAGAGTGAGAGACCGCAAATCATGGAATAGGTTGATCATCCCAAAATTACTCTTGAGATGGTGAGAACAATTGTGCCTCAAGAACAGTTGTGCCGCAAGAACAATTGCACCGAATACGGCGTGATCTCAAACACACCGTCACACAGTAATTGTCCTTTTAACTCCAATTAAAAAAAAAAACTGCACGGTATGATATAGAGTATATTAGTTAAAGGCCTAAAATATCCCCAAAATTAAATCCATCCTTACAAACTATGAGGGCAATTTCGTAATTTCACCGCTAGGCAAAGTTGGTTCTTTTATTACAAGTGTATTGATTGGATAAAATGAACATTGGTATATGTTGTTAAAGCCAAATCTGACACCAACAATGATGAAAAGCAAGCATAGTATTTCTTCAACAATACCCAAATCAAAACCCACCAGCAGGGATGGCAATTTGAACCGAACCGATGGGTACCCAATCCGATAACCGAAATTATCCCCAAACCATAACCGAAATTATCCCCGAACCATAACCGAAATTTTCCCCGTGGGTACGGGTATGGTTGGCACACAAGATAACCGAACGGGTTTCGGTTCAGTTCAAGTTCAGCCAATACCTGAACTGATACCCGAACGGAACCGAACTAGTAAATTACAAAATTACCCCTACTTCACATACGTTTAGGGTTTTCTAGACCTAACTTCATTTCTCACTTCTCAATGATTCTCAGTAAGGGAGGCAACGATTTTTAGATCTGAGGACCTGGGGTCTCTCTCTCTCCCCTGTTATTCTTTGCGTCGAACAGATCTCTGATGCTCGATCATTCAAGAAACCCAGATCAGTTCTGTTCAAGACCCTCTATTTCTCCAAGTTTCTCTCTCTCTGTCTCTCTCTCTCTCTCAAGCCATAATTCAACGTCAGACTCTCCGAACAAGAGGTGTGCCTATAGTGTCTAGTTTGATTACGCTATAATTTGTAAGACACAGTTGCTTTTCGTCGATGATGAAAAGCTATATGTAGTTTCTGTTTTTTTTCCCTTCCTTTTTTGACACCCAGATCTGCTTTTATGTTGGGTTATTCTTTTTGAAGTCGCGTGCAGCCGATTTCTATTTAGACATCTGGCGAAAAAAATAAACCCAAAAGGGTCGTTCGATTTCTCGTTGGTTGAGATATGAATGCTTTTGTCACCGTTTGATCTATTTGAATACCAATCTATCATACGCAGTTGAGCTTCAATTTTGCTAGCTCTTGTTTGGTTTTATTCTTGATTTTGGTTACCCATTTGATTCGGGAATTATCCGAAAACCGAATGGCTTGGAAATGGTTTCATTCTTCCCTCCCCGTTCAGGGATTGGGGCGGATATGAGCGAAACTTCGGGTTCGGGTTCGAGGACGGAAAACCCAATTTCCGCCCCGAATGCCATCCCTACCCATCAGGGGTTTTACAAAAATAACAACTCCGTATTACTCTCAAATCAAACAAAACCAATTATCAACCAAAAGACAAACCAGCAAAGAAGAAAGCTGCAGCTCTAACCTTGATCAAAATGCTTGACGAATAGCCACCCAACCAAGAAGACCCAAATCAGAACAAGCAATCAAATCCGTTCTGACCTACGAAAGGTTGTTTTAAGTTCCAATAGTCATATTTATATTGATGCATAGTCGAACTGCAATTAGAAAACAACTGAGAAATACGTCTGGATGGAACAAGAAGCGCTGGAATCACGTATGTTGAAAATCACTAATGCATTTTGTGGATGGTGTTTTAAAAATTGAGTTTGATTTTTGGGTAATGAATGAAGGGAGAAATTAGGGTAATAATTGGAGATAGGGGTAATGAGTGGAGAGAGATAGAAAGAGAAATGAGAATAACAATTGGAGAATAGAGAGATAAATGAGAGAAATGATTGAAGTAGGGGTAATGAGTGTTTTTTGAGTTGAAATTTTTTTTTCAAGATACAATCCAAACAAGGCATAAACCTCATCCCTAGTTGAATAAGAAAACAAAAACAAAAAATAACCAATCAATAATTCAAATATTGAACACACACATATATACACATGTATGAATTTGGAGAATGTGTCTAATTCTTCGAGTATCTCAAGTACCACACACAAACTTTAGGAATATATAGAGAGAGTTTCAACCTTTAGTGGAATAGGCCTATAATTTCAACGACACCGATCGCTGGCATGTAGGCGGGACACAACCAGCCGGTAAGGGGAATCAATCCAACGCCCATCTAGACATATAACAATGGTTCTTTTTTTGGTGTGTGTGCGCGCGCGTGTGTGTGAGGGCACGAAGAGGAAGAAATCGCGCATCATAAAGGACACGAAGAGGAAGATTATGATCAGATTCGCACTCTTTCACACCACTGCAACAGTCTACCCCAAGGCGCTACAACATTCAAACCTCCAATCAACAGGTTTCCGTTCTATTGTAACTAAGCGGAGAAACCCTCTCTAGAAGCAAAGGAAAGCCCTAGCTAAATACATAACCCCAAAATACCCGCAAACTCCAAATCCCCCTTCTTTCCCTTCCCCTCCAATCCTCGCTCTCTCTCTCTCTAACTGTATATACAATTGGCCACAAACTTCATCTCCGCTGATGCTAGGTTAAAAAGAAGCTACTAATACTTCTTATTTTTCAGGAAAAACTTTCAGGGAGATAAGAAAGAGCTGTAAAGAGGCTTTCAATCCAGTCAAGACAAGGTTTGGAGGAGTTCAAAAATGAGATTATATTAAATGCGAAATTGCAACACAGAAATCTTGTTAGACTTCTGGACTGTTGCACAGAAGGTGATGAAAGAATGCTCCTTTATGAATAAATGCCAAACAAAAGCAGCAGAGATAGAATTCATAACACGTTTCTGACCCACGGAAGGTCATTATAAGTTTCCAACAGTCATATTTAGATAGATGCGTAGTCAAATTCCAATTAGAAAATAGCTGAGAAATACCTCTAGATGGAACAAGAACGGTAGGAATCACGTATTTTAAGAATCACTAACCGCATCCCTAGTTCTGCCAATAAGAAAACATAAACATAAATAACCAATCAATAATCCGAATAATGAACATACATACATATATATATATATATATGAATTTGGTGGATATGTGTTTGATTCTTCAAGTATCACCACTACCACACACAAACTTTCTTCTAGTATCACCACTACCACATACAAACTTTAAGGATATAGAGGGTTTCAACCCTCAGTGGAATAGGCCAATAATTTCGACAACACCAATAGCTAGCACAAAGGCGGGACACAAACAGCCGGTAGGTGGATTCAGTCTGACGCACATCTAGACATATAACGATGGTATTTAATTTTTGGTGTGTGTGCGCGCGCACGCGTGCGCAATGGCAGACCTAGGAATTCCCTATATTGGGGGCACCTATTATTCACAATCTTAAACAAAAATAAGCAATCAAACACAATTACATAACACTAGACTCAAACATTGATCGTTAGGCAAAAAGATCTATAAAATATAAGCTTTCAAAAGTTCATAAACACGTATGCTTCCAAAAGTTGTCAAAATAGCAAAAAAAATTAAGTACTCCTTGCTAAATATTTTCAAGCGTCCTCTCACAGTAGACCCTGCTGAGTTTTCAACTTTTAAAAGTTCAGTAAATTATCGTTCAACCATTGCAAATAGTGAAGGGGCTAGATTCCGATGAAAGGGCCAAGATTTCAACAATCAAACCCGTAATAACGTGAATTGTTAACCCATTCTTATTATACTCAAATAATGGGATCACAATTCCCAAACATGGATTCTCATGAAAATGGGCCCAACCAAAAGTGTCCAAACAAGTTGTATCTTATTTTATTGTATGACAAAACCACAGATTGGGCTTAATATCCAAGGTAATGGAGTATTATATACACAGACACAGTTGACAACAAGAAGATAGATGTATATTATATACAATTTTTGTGTATTATACTATTAATGTATTCATTATTCATATACGCCGTACACACGGAGAGAGAGAGAGAGAGAGAGAGAGAGAGAGAGAGAGAGAGAGAAACCTTGGTTTTGGGAACCACTGATGAGACGATGATTCCGGTGACGATTGACGAAGCAAACCAAAGATCGCGGATTCGCCGGTTAGGGTTTGAGTCTGTTCTGTTCGAGAAATATGGGAATAGGGGAAGATGCCGCAGATCGGTCGGTGACTGGTGAGGGAAGCAGCGAGGCGAGATCCGACGGACACCGGCGAGGCAAGTTCTCCGTCGAGGGAAACGGCGAGCCGACGAGGTGGATCCTGGGTTTACGTATTTGGGGGAGGCCGGGAGGGTTTCTCCCTCTGTTCTTGTCTAAAAACGGAAAATATTTTTATCACCCAAGAAATCTCTGCAACCAAGAAATCGCGCATCGTGAAGGGCACGAAGAGGAAGAAATCGCGCATCAGAAAGGACACGAAGAGGAAGATTGTGATCAAATGCGCGTTCTTTCACAGCCGCTTGCAACAGTAGTTTGATTAGAAGAGAACTAACCCTA
This sequence comes from Rhododendron kiyosumense, assembly GCA_019656275.1. Classification (NCBI taxonomy): domain Eukaryota; kingdom Viridiplantae; phylum Streptophyta; class Magnoliopsida; order Ericales; family Ericaceae; genus Rhododendron; species Rhododendron kiyosumense. The sequence goes on from BPLS01000546.1 coordinate 105,586, forward strand.
GGCGCTGCAACATTCAAACCTCCAATGAACAAACAAAGCGCGGAAACCCTTTCCAAAAGCAACGGAAAACCCCAGCTAAATACTGCATAACCCCGAAATACCCCAAACTCCAATTCCCCTTCTCTCCCTTCCCCTCCAATCCTCACTCTCTCTCGAACTCTACTGCCGCTGGATTGCTCTCTCTCTAACTCTACTGCCGCTAGGTTAAAAAGGTCCGTTATGCTTAACTTCCGCCGCAAGTCTGGCCTTTTTGTCACAATATTTAGACTTGAGTAAATTACACTAAACCCCCCTCAACTAACCCGCATTTTCACGTAACCCCCTCCGACTAGAAAACCCAACAGTGTACACCCTCTAACTATCTAGAATTGACACTTAGTACCCTTTTGTTAGGTCTCCGTAGGAAAAATGCACCGACGGCCGTCTCCGGCCACCGGACGGCCGATCCGAGCCGTCCAAAATTTTTTTTAAAAAAAACCGAGTGGGCTTGCGCGGGAATCAACGGCATCCGACGTGCGTAGGAGCTCGATCTAAACACCCCATTTAAATTCTTGGGGTGTTTGGATCGAGCACCTACGCACGTCGGATGCCGTTGATTCCCGCGCCATCCCACTCGGTTTTTTTAAAAAAAAAATTTGGACAGCTCGGATCGGCCGCCCGGTGGCCGGAGACGGGCGTCGGTGCATTTTTCCTAAGGAGACCTAACAAAAGGGTGTTAAATGTCAATTTTGAATAGTTAGAGGGTGCACACTGTTGGGTTTTGTAGTCGGAAGGGGTTAAGTGAAAATGCGGATTAGTTGAGGGGGGCTTAGTGTAATTTACTCTTTAGACTTTGTTTGGTTATTTATTGAGAAAAAGAATTTGAGGTAATAAGTGGAGAGATAAATATAGAACCTTATTGAGAATCATGAGAGAGTTAAAAAAAATTCTCAAAACATGTAAAACAAAGGGTTAACTTCTGCGTTAGAATTGGTCTTTTGGACTTAATGAGTGTGATTTGATCTTACCCATCTCCGTTTTAATGACCGGCTGATCCTAAATTCAAGTTCATGAATCATAGCCCACGAAGTCCTATGCGCTACAAGTTGAATGCCTTATAGGTCCTATGAGTGTAATTTTATATCTTTATCTTGATTTAATAACATGAGATTGAATTAGATTGGATTAATAATATATATTTTCATTTTTTGCCCTTATGCCAAACTGAAGGATAATATATGATTAACAAATTAAGTGATCCAATTTTCAATTTGTTTGAACCATGCAGAAATATTATTTTTCTGATCGTATTATTATAAACGGTCATAATTAATTTTTATCTCTAAGATTCTAATAGAGCAGAAACTTAATTATGAGAGCCCTATATTAACAAAATTAATTGTGTCACTTTAAAATAAAATGATAAAAAAATTAGATTTTCGCAACAGTTTAAACGGATTGAAAATTGGAGCACTTAATTTTTTAACCATTTGTCAATAATTTTTTGTCATTCAAACCATTCAACCGCTTTTTCTTTTAAAAAAAAAAAACAATCAACCACTTTTCAATTATTTCCACCTATTGAAGCCAAATTTGTTTAGGTGCAGTGATTACTCCCTCCAACCATGTACTTCCAACCAAAAACAGGGAGGAGAAACCCATGGGATTAGACTACCAATACCAAGTGGGGCCGTTGTTTTGATACCTATTCCTCCTTTGTTACTCTATTTTAGAGGAAATCCTTATTCCAACCCGTCCTCTATTTTGGAGGATAAAATTTGATATTCCATATATAGTATGCGAAAAAAAGATAGAGGATCCTCCAAACCCACTTTTTTAATATAAAACGCAAAAAATATTAGATTTGCATTGAGATTGAATAATGATAGGAGAAAAGGTTATAAAGTTTTTGAAATAGAAATGAATATAGAGACAAGAGGTTTGTGATTGGAGTTTGTATGAATAGTAAACTTCACTATATCCGATTGAAAAATATAAATTCTATCTTGTTAGATGGAGCAATAGAAGAGAGGATGTAGGGTTGGTGATGCTCCAAGGCCAGCCTTCCTAATCTATTGGATTCATAGTTCAAACTTATTTTTGGTTATCAAACATGGTATTGTGAAACTCATAGGTTGCTAGTCCAATCTCAAGGCCTAATATTCTTAACAAATGGGCCTAGGTCCTATGTGCTCTCTCACTACACATTACTCTCCTTTCGACTCTCTCTTCTCTCTCCCTCCCCTATTTATTTCAAAACTCAAAATTTTAAATGCTTGTAACTTTTATTTTATATATCAAATATTGACAAATTATATATATTCGAGACCTATCCAATGAACTCCATGTTTAATATGGAAAATTTAGTATAGTAAAAATAATTTAAATTGTTGTAACTTTTTTTAGTAAATTTAAAATGCTTGTAAATTTCATATTAAATTTTAAAAAACTTAATATAGAATTTAGTAGGCTACTTTTTAAAAATTTAAAATGCTTGTAACTTTTTCTTTATGTATCCAATTTTTAAAATAAAAAAGATGCATTTGAAATCTACTAAAGGAGACCTATTAACAAACCGCTTATTGAATAGTATGAAATTTTGTATAGGAAAAAATGATTTTTTGGGTTGTACCAAAAAAATAAAAACAATGCCTCTCATTGCTCCAGTAGTCATACTTTTGAATATTTTGATGCAGACAAACATTAACCCAGTGATTCAATTAATACTCAAATCTTTTTCGTAATTTCTGTTTACTTTGCAATCAAAACAGAGGCTGTAATGGAATTTCACCTCCCAGTAGAAAGGTTATTCACCTGAATTACTTGGTGGATGATGATTTCTTGTACATAATTTTCCAGCAAACAAAGCATTTGCAGACTTGTTTTTGTTTTTTATTTAACCTTATACAATAAATAAATTCTCACCTTTGTACTTATAATTTGAGGGTATATAAGGAAACTAATGGTGTAATCCTATCCCATCTGGACCGAAACAAACGTGGTATTGACAATCCCATGTTCAATTCCATGCAAAACAAATATGAGAGAGTGATCTTCACTATTAATCTCATCTAATTACGAATCTCATTCTAATTCCATTTGATTACGAATTCAACTACATCAAGAGTTTAAATTCTGTCCGACTCATCCGGATAGAGGCGATTTTCCACCAGCACCTCCTTCGTGCATTTTTTTGAGTAATTTAAACTGTGCATCTTGTAGGGCCTGTAAAATAATGTATTGACGCAAAAAATCAGCTTGTTCGGACATTGATAGGTATGTCAAAAGTTGAGTTCTAAACGAAAAAATGGACGGTCTGGATCTGTCAACTATTTTTTAAGTTTAATTGTCCAATGCCATTCATTTATTTGTCTAAAACTTAAACTTTTGATATACCTATCGATGTTCGGACAAGGTGGTTTTTTACATAAATACATTATTTTATAGGCTCTACAAGATGCATGGTTTAGATTACCCCAAAAAATACACAAAGGGGACCCACGGGGTGGCGGAAAACCACCATTTTTTGGCTCATCGAAACAAAATTTACACTCATTTATCAAACCAGGCTTGAAATGCTTTTCCGAAAAGATCCCAAAGAAAAAACAGTGGTTCAATTCACTTGAATGTTTAGGTTTTACACATCAATATAAATGACGATCACTAATCTAGGAAAATTATATTAACACTTCAAAAATTGATAAAGACACTCCAAAAAACAAAGAAAGTGACTTTGAAATTACACTAGTTTTGAAGTGTCTGCATCAATTTTTGGAGTACCAATATCATTTACCTTAATCTAACCTTGGGATATTTTCGGAAGGTAAGGAGAACTTTTTGGGGTTGTTTGAGTTATTTTAACGAAGAAACCCGCACGACCGACTGGTCACTTTGCAATGGGGGCAGCAATGCTGGCATGGGTGTCGAAGTCGATGTACCTATATCGAGTAGATCACAACCAGACTGAATCTCGTTGACGTGTGGAACCATGTCAATAGAACAGGGCATGTCATGTAGAGGAACAAGAGACATTACAATCGTGTATATAATGAGTTGTGCCTCCACCCTAAATAAAGGGTCCACTAGGTTATATATATTGTATGGGGTACCCTGTATCGTGCGCACCACATGCTTATAAGGGATTCCTTTCATCTGCCGTAACAAGCAGCTGCAAGTTCCAGATTGGAGCTTGACCGCATGGGATTTCCAATCACTGTTGTACACGAGGAACTCCGTAGGAGAAGTTTGCTGGCAAGTCAAACGCTGAGATTTTAACTGAATTTCCTAAATCTTTTTGTCAATGTTACAACCAACCGGCAAGGGATGCCATTTGGTGACCTCCATCTTCCTCCTAAATAACATGTCAGAAGTTATCGTGACGTGCCCCTTCATGAATTGAATGATGTCCAAGTCTCTCAGTTTTAATATCCAATTGTTGAAGCTTTCGGCAATATTGGTATACAATTTGTTCCACCTCCGATGTGGAAATAAGGCATTTGACCAGTGTTGTGGACCACTGTCTTCAACCCACTTTGCCAACTAAGGTGACACACCAAATAATTTGGTCATGTACACCCCATACAGTCGATGATCTTTTACATACGCAATTTTTGTGAAAAGGTCCAATGTAGTACTCTTTGGGTTCCCCCTCAATCCTTCACATGGCGAACACACCATGCGTTAAATTCCTCGTCAAACACCTCCTTCACTGCCCTTAACAACAAATTGTTACGGTCGGTGACTAACACAATTGCTTTATCGCCAACAGTTTCCTTCAAATTCTGCATGAACCATAGCCAATTTTCATAATTCTTAGATGATACAACAACATATGTAAGGGGGAACAACTGATCATTCGCATCATACTCGACTGCAGACAAGCAACTACCTCGATAAAGACTAGTCAAGAAACCTGCATCGATAAACAACATAGGTCGACATCCCGACAAGAAACCCGTAATGCTACAACCATAAGCGACAAAAAGTTGGCTAAACTTGCCATCCACATTCGAAGTCCAAACTGCCCCTGTGTTTAGAATCGATTGTATAAGTCGTTCACACATCCACAACACTAAGTGATACGTCATCGATATTGGCCCACTTATCAATTTACGGGCGCGTTCCTTTGTCCTCCATCCCTACGAGTAAGTTAGGGGACTATGGAACGCTAACTCAAAGTCCTTGCATATGCTCCTCGGGAGAAGCTTGGGCTGCACAAGTAGTTTGTCCTTGAAAATCATACCTATCTCTTTTGCGACCTAGCTGTTAGCTTCCATGGACAACCATCAATGACGCAAACCAACCTATAATATGAACGACTATTGTCCAAATACTTGAATGTAAACTTGTTCAACGCAGAAAATAGAATAACAGCCTTCTTAAAGAGGTTGGGGTTGTCAAACAGTTGGCCATCCCCAGTTAGGATGTTTTCACCTCGTTGTTGGGAGTAGGGCACCAAACCCATTTCGTGGCAAACAGCCAAGGTACCTTCACTAGGTGAACAAGTTCCTCCCCCAGCTGTGGACGGGCTGTTACTTAACAAGTTAGACTCCCTATAGAAGGAAAGCACACAAAACACCTCAATGGAAGACGAAAATACACATGTGAAATTCTTACTATATCTTTATATACTTATGAAATTTGTGGCGTACATACCTGTTACTTATGTTGCAAGGCAAATGGTTCATAGTCTCTTCTTCTACATAAATGTCAACCTCATCATCATTTAAATGGAACAACATAGCAACACCATCTTCATCCCTAATACGCAAATGCTTTGACTTGTCCCTAGAAGTACTATAAAATAAAGTCTTCCCATCGTGGCTAATATCCATACGAGAGCAAACTTTTTTAACTAACTCGTCAAATGACATGCCCTCTTCAATGATTGTGGCTTCAGAAACGCCACCCAAATATTTCCCTAACACACCATCTGCATTCACTATGTGCTCACCACCGGAATAACAAAAGCACATCAACTTCTTCTGAAGAGTCGTCGACATGGCTGCACAACCATATTCCGGTTTCATTATATAACTACTACACAATTGATAGTCAATGAAATGATACAAGGTTATTATGGACAGAATGTTAATTTGACAAAAATTGGGTACTTAATACATAAATTTAGTACTTAATATTCAGACCACTGGAGCTACAGTCAACTCTGGCAAGAATAAATGGCATAGGAAGAATAGCCTATAATTCCCAAGCAAAGCTTCACATTCAAACCATTGGAGCTACAGTCAACTCTAGCAAATCCTGTAGGGTTTCACACAGTTGAATTACAATAAATGAAACCAATAACTTAGCCTTGTGTTGGTAATAGATGTTCATATAGAAGAACATCAGACATAAACCATGTAAGAAGTGAGCAACTGATTACTCCTGTCTTTAATACTATATAGTCCACAGACAAACAAATTCTATTTACAGTTAAGACAACAAAATGAGGTTGTCTATTTCCCGACATGTCATCAATGTAGAAATTTGTAGCACAAGTTATTGAAGTAATTGAACTTGATGGCATCAAAGATTCTTTAGTTAGAATTCCTGGGCAAACTGGTTTTTCAACTGAGCAGCGTAAGAGATTAACAATTGCAGTGGAGCTTATTTTCAATCTCTCCATAATCTTCATGGATGAGCTTACATTAGGTGTAGATGCTAAAGCAGTGGCAATAGTCATGCGCATCTTAAATATAATAGTTGCAACAGGAAAGACAACGGTTTGCACTATTCATCTGCCAAACATTGATATTTTAGAGGCATTTGATGAGGTAAGATATAAATCCAACAAAGCAAATTTAAGGCTATGTAGCTTCCAAAACCGGAAACCTATGATTAACATATTACAGTTGACAAACAAGCCTTCCCATAAACCAAACACTGTCTCTTGTTATTAATCGAGCTGATTATAGCACAGGGCAGAATGGATCCAAGTGCCTATAGTCAATGACAGAGAACCCGGAGGATTCAACCATGCTAATACATATACCACCCATAATTAGTCAACCCAACTCAACAATATACTAAACATGTATACATCGCATGCTTTTCCCTTACGCAATATGATTGCAATTTTCTTGTTGAGCTCATGGTTTGGTTACATGAAAGCCACGACACTGCTCGCCTATCTACAAATGAATAATTTGTTACATCACTACTTATAAGATACTTTCTCACTACATTAACCAACATTTAGCAGACCCCAATGGGTTGGGACTTAATGCTTGGTTTGATTTGCTAATTAATTAACATTCTGATACTATTGAGACCAGACTTCTTGCATGCTCAAACTAAATCAAGTTTCTTTCATTTCACCAGCTGGTACTTAAAAATGTAGATCATGGTGATCAACTATTATGTGTCCTTATATCTGTTATTTTTCATAACACTACAATAGCATGTAGTTTTTGTCTGGACATTACATGTACATCCCACAGAAAAGAGGACTAACCACTTTTTTAAACCTTTTGATAATAAATGTTTCTTTCAGTACCCCTCAAGTCCTCAGCTAAGTTACACTGGTGTAAAAATTACCATTTGTGAGCTCTAGTTGACCAATATTATGACTTGTACCATTATTTGGATGGTACAAGATACAAGGTTTTATCTAACCAATATATTGAATGCCTGTAGTTGATTCTAATGAAAAGGGGAGGACAAATATAAATGCCACCAACAATATATATATATATATATATATATATATATATATAAAATACATAAATTCAATACTGAATATTTTCTTCACATATTACATATAAGAACCATCTTAATTGTCTCTACAATCAGCTTTGATAACATGTTCTTCTTACAAAAGTGTAACCACCTATTAGTCCCAATTTCCAAACTTCAAAAATCAAAACATACGACCCTTCGTTCAATGAGGCCATCCCAAATACTTTTTCTCAAACCCACGTCCACTTGAGATAATAACAAAAATGACAACAACCAACATGGAACATGCAACCCACGCTCCTCACATCATTCCAGTGGTTTTCCACACCTTCGCCTCCAAATCATTAATCTTTTTCTCAAATTCTTTCACCTTTCTCTCATACCCCTTACATTTGCTTTTTGGTTCCTTACACTTAAATTCACTTTCCTCCATCTTGCTCTCATATTCCTCCATCATTCTCTCACATTCCTCAATACGCTTATAGAGGGATCTTGTGTCCCTTTCAGCTCGGCGAGCCACTTTCTCTTGCTCACCTATCTCACTATCCAACCATTCGAAGTAGTTGTAGTGTGGACCATTCCTTTTTGGTACACTAGGAACCCAGAAAGGGTACCCAAAGAACCTCCTACCCAGATTTTTATCAGTCTAGGAGGTGTGCACTACTGCTTCCTTGCCGTGGTCGCAAGGTAGTATCCTCAAAGGACTTGGAGTACCACTATTTGAACTAGACACCATGACTCCCCCACCAATAAAAAAATGACTAAGCATGAGATTAATCTAATTTTTGGAGTTTCAAACAATATTCCAATTCATCTTCAATATTATTATAAGAGTTAAACTATGCAAGTAAAGTCAATAAACATGGCTTCTTCCTTTAGTAGAGTACCAGTAAAAACTAAATAGCTACCTAATAAAATACGAGGGTGTGGACCCAATACAAACACAATTTGTTATAATGGTTGAGATTCATTTGATCCAAGGGTTGATAAGCTTTGTCCTGTTTTCATTAAAGTGCCCATAGTTTGAAACTTAATTACAAAACTGGCATTAAATCAAAGGCCCCAAATTTGGCCCCCAAATCCTACGGACACCCTCTCTCTCTCTCACAAAGTACATTCCATTCCGATATAAGTCACTGTACAGTGACGTAACACCACTTTTCCTCCATTTTCAAAAGTCTTATTTTTTTGGGTTTGGAGGGTTGGATATGAGTTTGTGTTAGGATGCAACTTACCAAAATAAGATTTAGTGATGATATGAATGCAGGTTGGCAAAAGAGGAAAAAATGTTTGGTTAATTTTATTTGAATGCAGCTTAGCAAGAGGCATTGCGAGGGAAGAGGGGAAGTGTTCTTGGGATCTCCAACCACCAACTTGTCACTCCATCCTTCTCTATCACCACCACTAGTTCGTCGGGCCACACCGCAACTCATTTGCGACTGATATATGCCCCTTTTGGCCTTTTACCCTCTCTGCTTTTGCTCACGGTTCATACCTAGCTGAGAAGGCATGCTTTTGCCAACAACGTATTTGTGAAAATGCCTGTTCAGGAGATTCAAATAGTGGGGAGGGAAATTATATATTTGTAGACTCTATACTCAATTTCATCACTATTTTTTCCAATGTCCATCCTAATTTTTCCAATTGCACGCCGATTTCTAAATGTTTGCATGCTACTTTAGGTTGGGAATCATAAAAATACATTCCAATACAAGAGTAAGACCAAACTCAGTCATCAATCAAAACCTGTAACATTCCTAAATTTTTAGTAAAAAAAAAATAAAGAAATGTTAATTTCTAATTCAATAATTAATAAGGTCATTAATATAACTACATGATTAGGTTTATAACTTAAATTAGTCAAAGGATAATTACGTTATTTTAAATGTGCTCATATATACATAATCATGTTCATCTCTTCCTCTTCATTTAGTCTTCTTTCTAACCACATACATGCACATTATTATTTTTTTATCCGAATTTGAATCCCATAGATAATGGCTCAGCATCTCATCCAAACCACTCCTTCTCACTTCCCTCTCCCCTTCCATCACCTCCACACTTACCCTCCACACTCCTACTACCTCCAAACTACACCCCTCTCTCTCACACATCTCTGTATAAAAATAGGTACATAGGCCACGAAAAATTGGTTACCCAAATCAATTC
>BPLS01000546.1:130413-148396 GCA_019656275.1 Rhododendron kiyosumense
GTCCGATTCCACTCTCATATCCAGTCAAATAAACTGGCCTTAAATGTTATGTCTATGAATCTAGGGCAGTACCGTAACTCGAGTAGGAGTTCTGTGAGTTTATAACATGTTTATGGGCTATATTAACATACTCTCTATATAATTTGTGCTCATTTTCTTTTCGGGAACTTAAACGGTATTTGTTCATATTGGTGAAATGAAAACCATATGCTACTTCTTTGTTACATTATTTGTTTGTTGCGGTGATGGTCGAATTCTACATGACTGTCGTGTATCCAGTGACTGATGAGTTCAATATTGTCTTTTACAAGTTAGTCTAGAGGATGATAAAAAAAGTCAAGTCTAGAAATCCTAGACCCTTCATTCTTGCCTTCATAACCCTAGAATCACATACTTTTTCTAACCATTCCCACCACAATATCTAGGTGGCACTATACTGCCTTTCCTAATCTGGTTAAGAAACCAGATTATGATGCAAGAGTTTAACGATGCACATCTATCTATATCCTATAGGAATGTAGTTGAAGTCAAAAAGCTCCCAACCCTCAATCCAAAATTCCTAGAATTTAGAGTTTTTTGTTTTAATAAAAAAAGAAGAGAAAAATGTGGGAGTGGGGAGAGGGGGAGAGAGACAAAGGGGGGGGGGACATGAGAGAGGGAGAGAGAAACTTAGGAAAAATTATTCTATGCCTTAGCAGAGATACCATCACGTGGTACTCCAAATTTATTTTACACCACACATGTCTTTTTATGTACAGAATGAGACTTTTGCTAGCGTGCTTCGAACATGAGACAAAAAAAAAAAAGATTATTAAAAAATAATGTTAATTTTTATACCATGCATTGAACGGGTATAATATTTGATTTTTTAGTTACAAATTAATTTGATTTAATTTTTGTGAAGTAATTTAATTTGATTTAATATTTCTTGCAATCTGAGTCGTCCATTGTTGAGCATGGACGGCGCACGCACCCGGGTTCTTTTTTTTATCAACTAACGTCGTTCCCGTTTGATGCATGGGACAAAATATTTGTGTGGCTTCGCTACAAAATATCGAGCTCATGCAAAATTTGTTGTTTGTCCCGTGCATCGAACGGGAATCACGCTAGTATGATTGATTACACAGTTTACACCATTGAATTCGAGACGGCTTTTAGACTTTGGATTGAAATGCATGTCTTGAAACTAGATTGGACACAGTAGCAAATGCCTGATAAGAAAGGAGCAACAATTTTACATTCGTCCAAGAACTTTCCTTTTTGTTGATAAACATGCTAATTTGCTAAGATAGAATGTTAGATAAGAAAAACATAGATCAAGACTATTGTGGTACTTGTAGAAGCGAGAAAAGAGCCCTAGCAGTTTTAATCCTCGGAAGTCTAAGGATAAAACAAGAGGATGCCCACAATTTTTTTTATTTTTTTTTGCTTTATGAAAATAAGGAAATACCCGTATGATGTATGCAATGGCACATGATTGTTATGTTGATTTTGTTATTCTTAGTTAGTTAGAGGATATGATGGAAAAGATGAACTCTTTGGTGGTTTTCCCTTCTTTTTTTCAAATGATTTCTTGTGTAAGTTCTGTTCCAGAAACTTTAGCCTGTATTTGGTTTTTTTCTCAGTTTGGAATTGGAAACTCGAGGTCAATTATTTTCCATTTGACTTGGGGCCTGTTTGGAACCTTCTGAATTCTTTACCTCAACTCTCATTTTTTATCTCATAAGTTATTTGGCTACTGGTTTAATTTTTTTCTCTATTTTATCAGGCTTCATTGGTTGGGGAAACTTGAGTACTGTGATTATTCATGTTTTTAGTTTGTTCGCTATCTCTATGGTAGTTTTTCCTTTAACCAAACCACCTGTTCAACTTAACCGCATTCTTTTTGTAACCATATTTAAACCGCAAAATGTATTGTTTCTCAATGATACATTTTGATTTATTTCCACCCTACAATGGATTGTCCTAGTCTATTATTATTGAGGAGCTATTTTTTTTCCTTATTATAATGTAATTCATCACAAAGGTAGTTGAAATCTTGAAGAGCAATTTAGTGATGTTGCTCTTTTCACTCACTAGAAAACCTTGAAACATCTACTGCACAATTTCCCTCATTCTGATCTTACATGATAAACCCATGGTGGTATGTGGTTTTGCGGATTCATAAGCATTAGAATTTGATGCTGTTCAATTGAAAGTGTTTACCCTTGATGTAGATGAAAAGTAACATGCTAGAAGATAAATAAATTAGGTATCTACAGTGTAATTTAGACCCATGTTCCAGCCATGTAAAGCTATAAATATGTATGTAATGAACAGCTTTATATAAATGGATTTCAAGTCATTGCAGAAAAAAAAGTCATTTGAAACCCTCCTTCCACATGAAAATCTGTCTTCAACCACTAGTCAATCCACTGACTTGGGTTTTTCAATATAACACTGGTAGCTGGTCCTCTCATGTATAGTCACAGAAGTTTCCTTGTGAAAATCTGTGTTCAACCTCTAGTCAATCCTCTAACTTGGGTCTTCCAATGTATCACTACTAGCTGGTCCTCCTATTTTTATTTTCCATTTTCGTTTATCTTAACATTGAATCCCAGCGTTGCAAATTTATACATCCAAATGCAACCTATATTTTTGCAGGAAAAGGTTGTCTGTCCTTGGTTTTACCTTCCATGGTTATAGCATTATTTGCATGAAATAGGATCCAATGCTCTCCCTGTCTGCAGCTTTGCATAAGCTGATTTATTGGGGCATGAAACCCCACAACTGTGCTCTGTTTACTATCTTTATTTTTGAGTTATGGATGTCAGGACGTGCATTATTCATGGTACATAAACACACTGCAAATAAAGATGTAGCAAGGATGCTAGACATCTTCTGTACAGTGTTTGATTGTTAGTCAAATTATGTTTGGTGTAGGGATACTCCTGAGGCTTATTGTAGCCCTTGTTTCTCTGGCAATTGGCAAATCACAAAAAAGTGGTCCTGCAGCAGGGCTTCAAACTGTGTTATCGAGAAACGTAACGGCCATTTATCGGCCGATATCGATTCATAAGCAAATATCGGTACCGGAGGTCCGAAGTCCCGTTACATAACAGCTGATATGATAAGTAACGACGATATTAAAAACCATGTCCTGCAGACACCTACTTCAGACCTAAATACCTAATGTTTCTATAAATTTGTTTCCTTTTGATTAAAAAAGCTGACTTTGTAATTCAATTTCTTGTTCAGGCCAACCTAAATATATTGAAATTCTATCAAGCAATTGAATTATAATGTTAGCTTTTTTTAATTGTTACCTTCTTGGACTGGCATGAATGGGGACAACAGAAGGATGCTGGAGTTTTGATCAAGAGTTCATTTCACAATCCCCCGAAACAATCCTTTCGTTAGTTGCTTACCACTAAGAGAACTTACTTCAGTCACTCATGTTCTAAGGTACTCATTTCCTTTCTTTTCTTTGGTTGGGTTGGTGTGCATTTATTTGATGGGTAAATAGATTTTACTTTGTTTTGAATGCATGCCGTATGACAGACTAGAAATCTAATGGGGTCAGGTATAGATTTCATTTAAATAGGTTTCTTACATACAGTTGTCACCTTCCTTGTAGAAGACAGAGATGATATGTTGCTTAAAATAAGAAACTGTTGTCCAAACAAAAGACTTGGACCACTAAAACCAACTATTCTTTTAGAAGATTTTTCTGTCTTATTCATTGGAACTTGAATGCATGAAATTGACATGGTTATGTTCTGACCTCCTTTAAATGGATAACGAACGTATCCTACTTTGTCTATATAATGGCTCTTCCTTCGAACAAGAACTTAATGGTCATCTTTATGTTGTTTTCAATTTTCTATTAGTGCTCAATCAGTGTAAAAGAGATGGAGAAGGTGGAGTATCAGACAATAACTTGTTTTCATTTTATGACAAGAAAATTGCAACTATACAAGTGATCAATCAGTGAAATGGAAGAGCTGGATCAAGAAAAAGTTACCAGTAATCAGTACGAAAATTATGAAGGAATGGAAATTTCTGACACCTTGGCAGTTGACAGCCTTTCATTCTTTCTGGATCCTTTTCATCATTTGCCTGGCTATCCTGTGGTGTTTCACTGTTTTCTTCCCTGTTTGGATGAAGCATCCTGAGTGGTTAAATGGAATTATTACCCTCTTGCCCTCTACTAAAAAAAATAAGAATGAAGCATCCTGATGATTAAAAAAGAAAGAAAAGAAGATGAAGCATCCTCGAAATAGGGATGTAGTGTTACATGCATAAACAGATACACACACACATTGACACATCAGTATTTATTTTTTCGTTAATGTTTGTATGCATTCAGAAAAGCTATATAAATCCGGGACTTGGATGAATTGGGACATGGGATCCATGTACTTCTATGACCGTTAGCAATCTTTTTTTCCCCTCTATGAAAAAGTTAAGGAGTGACCAACATAGTGACTCCCTCGGACCGTGACCATAGAGTTCCTAATCTTTCTGGCATGTGTGGTTGGCTATGAAGCACCAACACTCCCAAGGGCTTGTTGCATCCATGTCCCACACTGAGGACATGGGGACATGTCGGGGATACGGGAAAAAACTTATGGGACACCCAACGCGGTGTGTCCAATAATTTTAATTTTCTTCAGGGGACACGGGAGGGACACGGCGGAGACACAAGAGGGTAAATGCATATTATTTCAAATAATTTGGGTTAAAAGTATAATATGATTTATAATGATGCTTATTGATACATATTGACTCTTCATGCTTCTACATATAATTATGTCTGCCGAGTTTGTGTCCCCGTCTTTTAGAAACTTCATATCCCGTTTCGTGTCTGCATGCTACAGAGGCAGTCGGTAGGTGCTCTTGGGAGGTGATCACTGTCCCTTCCGAGACAGCTAGTTGCCATAGCCCAGTTAAGTCTCGCTCAAACTTGCAACCGCATGGAGAGGCTGGGAGTTTCACCCCTCACTTTTGCCAACTCGAATGCCACATCGTTGGTATGCCCACTTGCAATCAGTTATTCCTTCCATTGAGAATCGCAGCAATGAAATTCTTACTATTATTAATGCAAGTTGAAGTCAAATCTCTATACAGGGCAGTTCCTATAATTTGCTGCTGCATTTTACGTTAGGCCTGAGTTCACTAGTTAAAATGGACTCAGAAGTGTTGCTTTGGTTTAACTATTTTGGCTTCTAGAACCTAGTCCTCCCTATACATCAGAAAAGCTGATGTCACCTTCTTACCTGGACTTGTTGATTGACCCCGTTGATGAATGTGGACAAGGAATTTGTTACATTTCATTGCCTCAAAGTAATCGCGAATCTATCCTCCATGGGGGCATAGTAGCTGCCAGCATAACCAGGTAGTGCTACCGGGTGAAGCAATAGCCATGAATTGTGCAGGAAATTATTTGATCTACCTTTGATCAGCTAGCCATTTAAGTTTTTGACAAAGTATAATTAGAAAACCCATATGAGATACAGAGGAATCTGCTATTCTCTTTTTTATACGTTGACCCATAGATGTTGAGGCTGCATGTCCTATAGTCCTATTATATCTTCTAAATCGTACTCTTCTTTGTTATTATTCTACAACGTATTTTATGAAATGAGGACACTACGTAGCACGGTAAAATGATGTCACCGACCCATTCATACACGGCCGCTCAAGGCAGATCCAAGGATCCCAAGGCCGAGCTGACTGCCCTGAGTGTCATAAGCGTTTCTATATAGTGAAATTGTTGAATCTCTCATCGTCCATTTGTGTCCTAGGACAAGCACATCTTGGTCAAACCTGTAATTATTGCGAAGGACATCCCTTGTTCATTGTCCATTCAATGGTCTCAGTAAACATACTGGCATCCAGAGCAACAACATCCCTTTTAAAAATTTGATGAAAATCAGATCGTGTGGTTGTGATTGCATGAAACAAGGGACAGAGGATTCCAGTCCCGATCCTAAAGTTTTGCAATGGCCCTTTAAAACATTACTTTACTTTTGTCCATGAAGCTTGTGTTTATGTCCTTGTAGTTAGTTACCTTTATTTCTAGTCCAGTCTGCATAAATTACTTAGCACAACCCAAACCCTTAATATTATATTATAACTGATAATTGAAACATAAAGTTGGTATCCATCTTAAAATGGTACTATAACATCATACTCAATTAAGAAGCACAAAATCCCACCAAATAGATAAAGACACCACCTAAAAGCAAGTACATCCCAAAATCAAACATAGAAATACTAGATACTGAGCAATTAAGTCAACTAAAAGTGGCATTTTTTTTTTTTCAGTTTCTGGGCTTCAGCCGACCCTCATTGGCAAGCTTGAAGACACGGGCCTGAGCCCCCGCGGCCTTGTTTGATCCAATTGCTCCGACAAAGTTGTCTCTGACTTGCTGAGTAGTGAAAGGGAACCTCCTATCAACCATGGAGTTCAAGAAAGAGGCCGTGCCTTCTCGATATAGCGCCCCAAACCCATCGGCGTGGCTGTTGGAGAGTGCTTGTTGCAAGCTCATGCTTGATCCGAACCCTGGAACGCTTGTGACACCGAGTGTACCGCCCAACGTCCCCCAAAAACCCAACACACCCCATATCAGCGTCGGGTGAGTCCTCCAGTAACTGCATTTATGGAAGATGAAAAGTTTTAGCGTCCACTACTTTTTGAACTCTACCCATTCTAGTAGGATGACTGAGATTGCTTTGATACACAGCACTAGTGTCAGTAGTGCCTTTAGACATGGGTTATGCCTGCTTATGCTACATGGTATACAAATTTTATGTCATCGTAAATAATGTCGAACATACAGAGTTGTGATCCTATCAATCTGTACTAAATAGTAGCATTCTCCTTTTGGTGGACATTATGCACGAGAATGGGAGTTAAGAATTTTTTCCCTTTTTTTTTTTTTTGGGAAAATGGAGATAGTATAACTTACTTGCATGAAAAAGGTGGTGAGTTAGGATCAAAAGCAAATGGCGGGGTGGGAAAAGCAAATGGCGGGGTGGGAAATGAGATGCCGGGAGTGGGAGTGGTGGGGACGCCAGGGTCAATGGTTGGTGGGGTTAGGGTGACCGGTGGAGTTCCGGTGGAAGGTGGAGTTCCAACGAAAGGTGTAGGCGGGGTGCTATAAGTTGGAGGTGAGTAACTGTAAGTTGGAGGTGAGTAACTGCTGCCCCCGGTAGGAGGGGATGGAGTTGGGGTATGATGACCTCCGCTTGGTGGGGTTCCACAGTTAGAAGGCGGTGTTCCATGGTTACCTCCGCCACCATGCGATGGGGTCCCATGATAGGGTGGTGTTCCTCCGTAGCTACCTCCTGAGCCATGTGGTGGACTCCTGTGTGAACCTGCAACCAGCAAAACCATTCAATAAGCCCCTAGATGTTAAATGTGGTAAAAATGCAGTGTAGATCTAATGACTTTGGTTTTTGTTCCCATAATTTCGAAGAAACAAAAAGAAAACACCGCTGCCGGCTGCCGCCACTGCTGCTCCTTTGTGCAATTAAGGAAACTGTACGAGGTGAAACAAAGTTTTGGCAAAGAAGGGAAGACGTGAAGAGAAGAGAAGGGGAAAGAAAGAAATTGGATTTTGGTGAGAGACTGTTCCCCCCTTCACGTCCTCGTGTGTTTATGCCCTATTATTAAATCAGTACTAATAATACACACGGTTGTTATAAATATATTCAGAAGTCTCCACCCTCACACGCTCTGTGGGGCCTACTCATGTGAAAGGGATGCCCGTGAATAAAACTTCTTGAGGTTGTGGACGTTGCAAAGTTCTCCCTGTACCATTAGGCATGCTATAACAAAACAATAAAACCAGAGAAACCACAGAGTTTTGCGTGTGTGTGTGTGTGTGTGTGTGAGAGAGAGAGAGAGAGAGAGAGAGAGAGAGAGAGAGAGACTTGTAGGGGTTGGGGGGCTTCCTGCATGTGGGTCTGGGGAGTAATAGTTCTTTTGATCATCCACGCTAGTTATGGACATGACAGGAATGAGCAAGTTCTGAGACAGCAACCCAGCAACCAAAGTCAGCAGTAGCAGAGAAACCTGTTTGTTTCTCTCCCTCTCCATTTCTGTCTTCTGCTCTTTCCTAGCTACAGAAACAAAAGGAGGTTTGAGGCAAAGATGGAAAAAAAAAAAGAGTGAAAGAGAAGATGGTGGAGCAAAATGCTTGGCAAAGGGAGCGATTAATATAAAGAAAGGACAGGAGAGTGAAGTAAATATAAGCAGGTGAAGAAGTATGTGGGTTAGTTGTTGTTTTGCAGGTGCATTTAATTGAGGCCATTCATGGCTTGGTTACCCTTTAGCTTTTGCATTTATGTTGGATAGCTTGGAATTTGAATACACAAACGATAAGTCCAGGCCAAACTTTTTCCAGCATTTTCTTTCAAAATCTAACCACCATCATACCCTAGCTAGGTGAACTATATAACACGAAGTTCATAGAGTATAAGACCATTCATGAGCATGCCTAAAATGTCATGTGCCTCTTTTGTAACAGATTCTGTAAGGGGTTATCTTAATCAATTAGTTGGTGCCACACCAGAAATGATTCAACTCCCAAGGTGTTTCAAAACAATTAGGGGTTCATTTTAACGGGACCGAGGTTGAGCCTGGGATGGTATATATCTTGAGCACAATTAGGGTTGGGCTTGGTCGGATCGCATACCCACCTGGGTTGCATCCCTAAACTTCCTTCTCTCTTTTTGAATTATGGTTATGGCTTGATTTGCTAAGCTAATTGTAAGGGAAAAATCCATATTGTAGGATATGTGGGGTCACTTGTTCCTGATTAATTTGTAGATGGATTATTGCAATTTGGATTGAAGCTTTTGATCTTTAAATTAGAGACTATATCCCTCATTCATTGCATCTTTCTTTTCTTTTTCTTTTTTTCTTTTTGGAATTTTGGGCTAAATAAATCAGATTTTCTCATTGTGTTATGCACCCCCATGCCACTGGGTATAGTGTGATCAAAAGTTATTCTATAATTCTCTTGCTGTGTGCAAATATTCACTCAATCATTGAAACAACCCAAAAATAAAAAGATACGATGTGTGATACGGAAAATAATTCCAATCTCATGGAGCGGAGGACATATAACCTCAGCCTAACCAAGCATGACGCAGAAACGTACTCCCTCCGTCTTTTTTTAAGTGTCTGTAATTCCAACTTATTAAAGAGATAATTTATCATTACATATTTCACATCAACTTTTCCTACTTACCTTCTATGGAGATATCATTATTACATTTTTATTCACTAATTTTTCAAAATGAAATTTACTTTTAGGGGTAAAATGGAAAATGTACCAATTTTTACCTACTAATTTTACAAAATAGAAACTTATTAAGGGATAACCTAAAATGAAATACTGAATTCTAAAAAAAGGAACGGAGGGAGTATAAGATTATAAATAAGGCACTGGCATGGGCTTATTTTTGTCTTTGTTTAATTTTTTTTTTGTTTTGCGTCAAATTTTTGCGGTTTATTGGTTCATTTCAACCAAAAGAATTGGAAAAGTAAAAAATTATGGTCCAAACTTAAATTTTTTTGAATAAAGACAAAAATTATATCAAATCAGATTTTTCAGCTTTATTAAAAAAACATTTGAGTCTAGATCACAAATTTTTTCTTTTTCGATTCATCTCATTGAGACTAACCAGTAATCTAAAAAAAAATTTGACGCAAAAGATTTATTTATTTATTTGAATAAAAACACAAAAAAAGAGTGGTTTATTTAGCCAAAACAGGGAGAAAATTTCTTTTATATCCCTTCGACTTTGAGTAAAAATTCATTTTGGTCCTTCATATTTCAATTTCAGTATAAAAATACTTCGACTTTTCAATTTTTTTCAATGTCATCCTTTAGGGATATACACATATATACACGAAAAATAGAGTGTTTGGATCAAACGCCCTACACACATTGGATGCCGTTGATTCTCTCATTGGCCCCCTCAATTTTTTTTTTAAGAATTTCTAGACGGCTCGGATCGGCTGTTCGGGGTCTGGAGACGGCCTGGCGTGGCCGTTGATCCCTATAGCAAGAGTCAAAGAATATGGATTCCTTTTAAAGGATGACATTGGAAAAAATTGGAAAGCTAAAGTATTTTTATGCCGAAATTGAAAAATGAAGGACTAAAATGAATTTTTAATCAAAATCGAAGGGATATAAAAGAAATTTTCCCCAGTTTTACTTTTGAAGCATTAAAGATTTCTTTCATTGGAGTACAAAATTGGACCCAGCCATCCTGCAGGGCACCATGTAGTGTACATTACAGCCGTCCAAACGTGCTTTCAACGGTTCGAATTTAAATATAAACTCTTCGCTGGAAGAGTTTGTTTTAAATTTAGATTGTTGAAAACACTCTTGAGTGGCTGTGATTTGCACTGTTGCATAACACGGTTTCCGAGTCCTACAAAATTTTCTCAGTTTTATTTTCTCATGTATATGTATTGCCATTCCTACCTTTCGAATCTGAATTTTCCGTATCTGGTAGTAAGCGCATCATGCGGCAGACGGTTACCTCGCAATAATGCGTCCAGCTACGTACCATGCCCCAATCTGGTATTGGAGCATTATGCCCCCAAGTTGTACTGTGTTACTAACAATCCTTGGATCATCAAAATTTCATATCTACCGTTGAATTGAAAATGGAAGAAACCGGTATAGCCGGTCAAGAAAAACTCTCAACACTCTTTCCAGATTTCATAACCTTTAAGGGCTTAAATTCACTGATAAATACAAAAATGAAAAGAGAATTGATATTCACACACCCTTTTTTGTTATCAACACTTTCTTTTTTGTTTTTTGGTGTTGAAAGTATATGTATTTTTTTTGCTAAAAGACATAAAAGAAAGTGTGGATAACAAAAAAGGAAGTGTGAATATCAATTTCGAAACGAAAAAACTCTTCAAGGACTCCAAGAGTCCATCTGCTCCCCTTCAAGGGGGAAAAAACGTGCACCTACCAATGTTTTTTTTCCCCCTAATTCTTTTCTCCTTTTTTGTTACTGTTGCAACCAGAATTTTTTCTTCAAATTTTTTTGAAGAGGAAGACACAAGTTTAATAAAATAAAAATAAATACTACGTGATTTGCTTTATTTATTTATTTTTGATCCGTGTGATTTGCTTCATTTGAACGGACTTTTATGGAGTGCGCGCCAAAGTCACAAGAAAGAGTTAGGCCCCCTTTGACCTAAAATTTTGGTTATCTTCAATCTTTTTGGTTTCTTTTTCGTAATTATTATTACCCTAAATAGTGGTATATAGTATCATACAATATCGTAAGTGTGACCATAACAAACTGTAAAATGGTTTTAAGTTAAGATCATTAATTTCGCTTGTATCTGACAGACTCAAACGTGACCAAACCAAACCAAACCAAATCGAGTCTTATGTTTCAATCAATTGGGGTCAACTACATGAATTCTTTTTCTCCATTGAGCTCTGTCAATGACTACTTGTTCACTCAAACCCATTAGACTCATATCTTTGCGCATAATAGCATTCCCCTCTCCGCACCGTTGCTATCTTAAGCTATCATATCTGCTCTCTTAATTACTACATCTCCAGGTCTATGGTAGACATACCCAAACCACTTTAGCCTATTTTACTTCAACTTCTCCTCTATAGATGCTATACCTACCATCTCAAACGTGACCTAACCAAACTAAAAACGTATCAATTAGATAATTGGGATGATCTTTTACTCGAAAATGCCAACTTATTTGATGATCTAATGGCACAATGTAGGGTAGGTAAGCAAAACTTCAGACTTGTTGCACCTAAGAAGTTAGCAAAAAAGTTTGAATATATGGTAAGTGTACCCTTTTAAAAAGGTAAGTACTACCATAAATTGTGGTATGTACTCATCAAGAAGTAACAGCCGAATATTATGATGGTAACAACAATTAGGTGGTGTGGTATGCATAGCATTATTTTGTAGTAAGTATGCCATTAATAACTTGTAGGTATGCATTTATGTAACATAACTAAGGCATCATAAGAGCATCCACAGTAGAATAACCAAAAGTCAATAATCAAAAGTTGCCACATCATCTTTTGGTTATGTATGTAAGGAGTTGCTAAAGTTAGTAATATAGAGGTTCACAATGGTACAATCAAATTTGAATAACCAAAACTTGCCACATCACATTTTCAATATATAAAAATCTAAAAAATGTGAACATATAGAAAACAATTTTTTAAAAATAGGTTTCAAACTAATAAAAATAAGTTATTAGAAAAAGAGAAAATAGTTTTTTGAAAACTTTGATTTAAAAAAAAAAGTTTTCGGGAAAAAGTTTAAAAAAAGAATAGTTTTTGAAAAAAAAGTTTTAATAAAAAAACTGTTTTTGCAAAAATAATAATAATAAAATAAAGTTTTTGCAAAACAAATTTTTTTTTTAAAAAGTATTTTTCTTAGAAATATGTTGAAAATAGAAAAGAGAGAATGTTTTTGTGTAATGATGGTGTACTTGATTGAGAAAATATGGAGACAACTAAATTTGATTATTGGAAAAAGTTGCTAGTTTTGATTATCTAATGGCCAAAATTTGATGAGTTGCTAAGAAGTTGCCAAATCTGATTATTCCACTGTGAGCTCTTTTTTGAACAAATATTGCTAATCTTAGCAACATTTTAGTTTTGATTATACCACTGTGGATGCTCTAATGAGAGTAGTTAATAAGGTAACTACCACAATAAATTTAATATCACTTAGTTTTAATTAATTTATAATTAAAGTATAATACCTTAATGATTAATGAAACTAAATGATCTATTGAATGGAGCATTAGGGATGAACCTATATTAACCAATTCATTTTAGCCAATTGTATTAATGTTCAATAATTACGATAGCATTAGACAACAAGGAATATGTGTGGAAAAGTGAAAAATCAGATAGATAAGTTTTAGAAGTTTAAAGTAGGTAGGGAGGAGTTTTGTATCATTAATGACATAATGTGGGGTAGGTAAGCATTTATTGCACAAGTTTCAAAGTAGGTGAATCTTTTTCAAAAGGTAAGTAATAGCATATATAAATTGTGGTATGTACACATAAACCACGGAGTAACAACCGAATATTGTGATAGTAACAATTATCAGATGGTGTGGTATGCATAGTCTTATTTTGTGATAAGTATGACATTAATGACGGATAGATATGTATTTATGTAATATAACTAATGCACCATAATGAAAGTACTTAATAAGATAACTACCACAATAAATGTTATGTTACTTAGTTTTACTTAATTTGTATTGCCTTGTAATTAAAACATAATACCTTAATGATTAATGAAACTAAATGATTTATTGAATGCGTCATTAGAGATCAATAGTTAGTACGTGGTTATTCTTACATTAGCCAATTGTATCAATCACTTATTGATTGCAACCAAGACCACTGTTAACTACTACATCTACTAATAATATTGATCACTATTAATCTACATTAACCAATTCATTTTAGCTAATTATATTAATGCTCAATCATCACTATATCATTAGTACAATTAGCCAATGACTTTGACTATTATAACTAATCATCACTTATTGAATATGATTAATCAATTAAGCTCTCAATCAAATGATTCTAACTACTACAGCCGATTATAGAGATTAATCGTCACCATACCACTAATTGAATAGTCTAATGTCAATTATAGCTACAAATTGTTAAAATATCATGTTAATCGATTGCAGAAATAATTTCAAATAAATTATTTAAATATAATTAGGAGATTATTACAATAATATGGTTTATATTTATTATTTTTAAAAATTTGTTATAAGAAAAATATATATACAAAGTAAAAATTTAATGGAATATATTAACAACATTAATTGTAAGTTATTCAAAACAATAAATGAATAATTATTTTCACAATAATATTTGTAAAACACTTTTTAATTAAAAATAATTTAATGGTATATATTAACAACATGAATTTAAAATAAAAATTGTCTTAAAGACCTAATTTAAAAAATTGTTATAAAAAATTGGTTTACAAATTAAATATTATTAAATTATATTTATATTTTCACCCAATATTTGACAGTCTATTACACAAATGATTAGGAAAATGACAAAAAGTAGGGTGAATAGAACAAAAAGTGGTGTGAATTTATAAATTTTCAATAGTTAAAAAAATTTCTGCAAAAAAGTATATTTTCCTGCCAACAAAGTTCATTTTTTCGCCCAAATCACCTAAAAAATAAGTTAGAGAGAGAAAGGGCAAAAAACATTGAAGTACAGCCTTTAGTTGTTGTAGAGACCCGTATTTTCAAAAAAATAGTTTAAAGGATTTATTAATGTTAAAATATGGAATAAATGAGGGATTTATTGAATTATTCGATTTGGGGTTAATGTGGGAAGGTTGTTTATAGAGGGGTGTCTATGCAATTTGTGATGTGTGTTAGTACATATATGTGTGGGTGTGGATGTAGAGGAGTAAAATACTCCTCCCACTCTCTCTCTAACTCCCGGCCTCCCTTTCCTCTCTCGGCTCCTCTCCCTCTCTCCTCTCCTTTCACTCAAAACTCCTCCAAAACCTCAAGAACCTTGAAGATCAACCACCCTTCGGCCTTCCAATCGCACTCTCGAGCTCAAAATTTCGTGGGTCAAGCTTGGAGGGAAGTTCTTGTCAATTTCGGAGCTTTGGAAGTCTAGAAATCGCTTGGGCTTTGACCAATCACTTGGGTCTCGTTCGAATCACTTGAGGTAGGGATTTCTTACTCTTTCTATGTGTTTATAGGTTGATTATGTGCTTTGATCGTGCTGTGGCTCGTCGTTGTTGTTGGGATTTCGTTGTTGAAAAGCTGAAAATCTGCAGAAAAGTTCCGTGGGATTGATACCCTCAAAAGGGGTATCGATACCCCTCTCTTCTCTGGACCAGATTCTGGCTAGGTATTGATACCGCTGTCTGGGGTATCAATACCTCCTTTTTGTTCCGGACAGATTTGGTTCCTTTGTTCGTTTTCGTCCTCGTTTGAACCTCGAACACTTCAAACATCTTTTGAATAGCTTCAAATCACTTCCAAACTCGATTGTTTGTACCTCGAAAGAATCATTGACCAATCGAGCTCTTTAGGCTCTTGTCGTAACTTATAAAATGTAATATTAAACGATTAGGATAACCGTACATTATCTATGCTTTTAGTTTATTGAAGTGGATGTTGTGGCATGTCTCACTGAACAATATAAACTCGTTAAGTGCTATAGCATGACGTAGTGATGGGTGGATTGGCGGACACCGTGGAGTTGTTATTGAATATCGTCGGTTATCTAGTATATCGTAGGGTGTATGGCTAGTCGATAGGGGTGTACCTAGTGGTCTGGAAGAGAATAGGTTAACTCGTATCTCCGTGCTTCACTTTGGTTGATTATCCTAAGTTCATTTGGTATTCGTTCTATAGATTCTTGTTTAGAACCTAGCGGGTGGCATGTCGAGGAGTTGTTGTGGGATTGGGACGAGACTTAGAGCGTCGTGACGGACTTTAAGGGATAACGTGAACCTAAGATATTTCATAATGTACAAAAGGACATGTTTGTGAGGGACGCTCTAAGTAAGTTCACACGTTTTCCCGAGGTCATAATCTGTCATTCATCATAATGGCTTTTTCTGGCTGAAAAAACACAAAACCACCTTACTTTTTGGGGGTGGTTTTGATTCAAGGGTCTAGATTGTAGAGACCCACAATTATTTTCTCAAATTTTAAGCGTTTAATATGTATTTGGATTATCGAAGCATGGATAATTATGAAGATATGAGTTGGGTCAATGTGAGATGACTTGTAAGTTGTGGGAGTTGACGTAACTCAATAGAAGTGAAAGGGTGTAAGTGTTATTTGTGCTATATAAGTCAAAAATTGGGAAAGGAAATCACTTTCCCTTTTCTTTTTCTTTCGACCGGCGTCTCCCTCTCTCTCTCGGCTCTCTCCTCTCCCACCTTCTCACTTCGATTTCATCTACTACGAGTGAGATTCTTGAAAAATCCCGAGTACTAAAGTTGTTCCACGCGACGAGAGCTTCCTATCCATCCAAGAAAATTCATGATCGGAGCGCTTCGGAGTTTCCTCCATATTCGGGCATGCTTCTAACCTTCGAGGTAGGGATCTCCTACCTTCTTTACATGTTTTAGTGTTGATTGGATGTACAAGAATCAAATTTGAGTCTTGAATAAATCTTGGGTATGCTGAAAATTTCGTGGGTTCTGGTAATCAGTCTTTTAGGAGCCCTTCTGTTAGGAATTAATTTTTGGTGTCCTCATGACAGTTAAAGTACGTTTCAATACGAAGATTTCGGTACCAAGATCATGAAAAACCGATAATCACACAATTAGTTATGAATTTTTGAATACTGGCTGTTTCCTGGATGCGCGAATCTGTGCGTGGCTATCTTCTTTTAATTTTCTGGGCATGATGAACATTTTGGGTGGCTTTGGGTCTTTTACAGGAGCTGCACATTTAAGTTAAGAATGGATTGGCGTTATAATCAAGTGATTCGGTTAAGTATACAATTTTTGGTGAATTTCTAAAGCAGGGTTGGTCGACTAGGGTGAAAATGGTTGCAAATCTGTCTTTCCTTTGATTGTTGGGTTAGTTTCCTCTTGTTTCTGAACCTGGAACTTTTCACCGAGTGTGGGGCTTGTAGTCGTGCAACTTTTGGCATTGGTTCCAATATTTTTGGGTTTAAGATGAAAGAGCTATAATTTTTCAATCAAATTTACTCGTTCCCATCTTAAAATTTACGTTGTTTAATTGGATGTAGTCTAATGTGGATAATTAACTTCGCCGATTTGGCATGTAGGGATTCCTCATCTCCTTTATGTGTTTCTGGGTTGGTTTGATGTGTTTAAGAAAGTTTTAACGTCCGAATTTGTTGCTGGGAGAAATCTGTCGAAACTAGAAATCGTACTCTGAAACACAAGTCCTACCGGTAGGAGGTTGGGCCCTACCGGTAGAAATGTTGTCCAGTAGTGTCTATTTTTGTGAAATTTTGGTCTTCTACCGGTAGGAGGTTGTGTCCTACCGGTAGGGAATGAACAATTTGTTTTTTTTCTAAAACTTCGGATGATCATAACTTTGTCGTTCGGACTCCGTTTGGGGCATATTGTATATCGAAATTGATGTATGGAAAATCTAGTTTCCAATGGTGGTGGTCTTAAAAACAAATTCTAAACCTATAAGAAGTTATAGTTAAAGTACGATAGGTTGGTTGTTAGAATCCATACCGATTTCGGAGGTTATGTCGTATTTGAATATTACGAGTGATTTGGTACACTTCTAAATGGTCGAGGTAGAAACGTTGTATGCATTGGGCATTCTTTGCCCTTAGAATCAATTTGAGTGAGACACGAATGTTCCTAGGTGCGTTTAACTATTTGAATGGTCTACCGAGGCTTAGGGTAGTAGGCTAGCACACTTGGAAAGAATGTTTGTCGACACCTAGAGAAAGTAGGAGGTTGAGTGGTTGATTGTATATTAAAGTTGGATCCGGAATGCTTGAATGACGATGATTGATTATATTGATGAAATGAAAATGTGAGTTACAACTATTAATTTCCTCTTGAACTATAAATTGGAAGGTGAAGTCGTCGTTCGTAACTACTTGCATGAAGTTGAGTTTGTGATCAATTAGTAAATACTTGGTAGTAGAGTAAATGGGTTGGTGACGAGATTAACGATGAGAATTGTGAGAAATGTGATGTGAAACGGTTAGCTAAGGATACATATACAATAAGGAATCCTGGAGCCATGTTTGACTTCATCTACCATGTGGCAAGTTTATATGTTGGAGTTATTTAAATTGATGGCATTGTTGAACGATACATTTGAATAACGCGCGAACATTCGGGGCCCATCGACGGGTGGGTGACCTGGCAGGGGATATTCAGGGTCCCATAATTAGCCTGGCAGGAGCTGATGCTCATATTAAACACTCAAGGCCTAACCTTT
>BPLS01000546.1:163396-203861 GCA_019656275.1 Rhododendron kiyosumense
ATCTTCCTCCTCCCCAAACCCCCATCCGGCCCACCTCCTCTCATCCATAGCCTCTACTCCAGGTTGGGCTAGATCTAGGAATGAGATCAAGCAAGGTTGCCTCGGTCTTCTTCGGCGAATAAGTTGCTCGATCCTAGGTGGTGAGTTCCAGCGACAATATTGGCGGTGGCCGGAGGTTTTATTTCTCTAGTTTTCTTTTTATTCTTCTTTTTTCTTTAGTGATGGTTCGTTGTGATCTCCCTTGTAGAGTGTTTTGTTTTTTCACCCTTTGTGGGTGTTTTTTGATGGTGGATTGACATGTTATTTTTGTGTGTGTGAATTTAGTTTGTCAAGTGTGTTGGTTGTGATGCGATTCATTACTTGGTTTGTAAGGATTTTGGAGGATAGGTGTTTCTACTTGGAAAGCTTATCCGTTGTTATGGCTATCCACGCCTTTGTTAAAGGATGTATGTGCTTTGTTTGTTTTTTCCAATGATTATCAATGGTACTAGTTATCCTTATAGCAATAATAATTATAATAATCAAGGAGTAGTATAAGCAGAGCATTGCCGGGTTTGTATAGTACATATTATGAATGAAGAGAAATGCTATGATACATGAAAAAGAAAACATAAAAGTGAATCCAAGCCGTTCATTTTCTTTCATAGACACTTTTATGTTTTCTATGTCATGTATCCGACCAAGCCTCACAAATGAATTGCCTAAAAGTGTGAATTAATTAGAGCCGCCAATTCTCTTTCATGGTTACTTTTATATTTCCTATGTCGTGTGTGTGTGTATATATATATATATATGTTCTCGATGATTTATTTTTGATTTACCAATAAAGATAGATAGAGCCCCGTGTTTGGAATTCGCTTAGTTCCACCAAATGTACAGGGGTTGGCCTGATACCAATGATCCCTCCTTTACAATGACGCTTCAACAATTTGAACGTCGCACAGCTATCAATCAGCAATAAACCTCTCGGACCGAGTTTCGTCATCTCTAAACCTTAAATGGAAAATTTTAAAATCAGCTCGTTGGGCTGACAATAGTAGATGTGTGAATGTGAATTAAAGGGTGTAAAAAATAAACAGAAATACATATTTTTCTTGCCTTCTAGTGTAATTATCGTCAGCCCAGTGGGCTAATAATAGTAAGACCGAACCTCAATTACTGCTAAAAGGACTTTTAGGACTATTTTTATTTGTCCTTATTTGAGTTTTTTTTCGTTTGTTAGTTTTGTGCCAAATTTCTTGACTTTTTATTCGGAAAAGTATTTTTTTTTTACTTTAATTGGACTTTTTTTTAACTTAAAAGTGGTTTTTTCTCAAAATATTTGGGTAAAAGTGAATTTTTTTTACTTTTTCGATTCGTCTTGTTGAGACGAATCAATATTTCAAAAAAAATTTGGCATAAAACGAACAATCGCAATTTTTTTTAATAAGAACAAAATGTTCTAAAAGAAACGTTATCAGCGGAATGGAGTCTAAGAAGGGCTTTGATTTATTTTTGTGTCATCTAACATCCCACCGGCAAGTGGAGCAATTTCTTTTAATAATTGTACCAGAGAGCAGTATTTATTATGTACACCAACACGACGTCATCACTGGATATTGGAATATCTCACCCAAGCCACATTGGCTGCAAATTGCCACTAAACTAAGAATATGCGAAAATATTTGGATGAAATGTGCAAATGGATTTTTCATAACAATACTGTGCGAATTCGAGAATCTTAAACGCTTGTCCACCGGTTTCAATTTTGCATTCCCCAATTCATTTACCAAAATGAATTTAAATTTGTAAAATGCAGAATGCAAAACCTCTGCAACCAAACAGGTCCCTAATTTGCTCCCAAACACCTCAGAATAGAATAATGCGGCAGTAAGGGTCATCATTTATCCTGAAGCCCGTAGTTTGTAATGGGCGGGTTCGGGCCTATGAATTTTCATTTGGCCTGCCCGTAGACCCGGCCCGTGAGCCCACCTGTGGTACCTGCCCAATAGCCCGCCCGCGGGCCCACCCATTAGCCCAAAATCCCATAAAATCCTTTCTTTTTTCCCTTTGCCCAAGGAAATTTAAGCCTGCTTGGCTTTTGGCCCGCTCATTGGCCCGCCCGGTTTTTGGCCTGCTAGCCTGTCAATTGGGCTAACCTGTGGCCGGGCTTGGACTTCAATTTATGGTAGGTAGCCCGGCTTGCCCGACCCGCAAAAAGTAAAAGCCCGGTCGGCCTGGCCCGTGGGCGGGCTTGGGTAGTGACTTGGTGGGTTGGGCTGGCCCAATGATGACCCTCATGCGGCAGTTTTTGTAGAGTTGATATATATGGGGTCGGTTCCCCTCACACAAAAGTTGACACAAAACTATTTGGAGTTCCACGCAAATGATCGGAGCCGTTCAATTCCTTTAAAATATGGGTTTAAGAGTTCCCGTAAAAAATAAACTCATTCCGATATCGGTAAGGGCATGATCAGTTCATTAAAGGAATCAACTGAATGAATTGATCAAGTACTTACCGATATCTGAATGAGTTGTTTTTCACGAAAACTCTTAAAAATATGTTCTAAACAAATTGAACGGTTCCGATAATTTGTGTGCAACTCCTACATAGAGGAACCGGCCTCTATATAAGCCCGATAATGAAGCTCATAATTTTGTACAAATTAATTTCCTGAAATTTCGTCTTCTTGACTAAAATTACACGTATATTAAATTCAATTTTAGTCAATCACAACCCAATTTTAGGGGAGTATTATTTACCAGAGCTCCTAGTAAAGTGGTTCATTCCCCCATTGAATTTTTTTATTTTTTTGAAACAAAATTCCCTCATTGAATTGAGCAATCATATGATGGGCGGCGGGTGTATTCCATTTTTCAACTAGAAGAAGATAGAGTATCTGGGCCTGGCAGATATTTAGGGATACTCTGGTGATTAACCCCTATGATCATTGACTAATGAACGGCGCTGTTCAGAAAAAGATGACTAATAAGCATTTATTTTTTTCCCAATTTATAATTCTTCCAATGAATCTTTCAAATCTATTGTTGTGATGATTAGTAGTAGTTCTCAAGGATTGTTTAACATGCACATGCAATGTATATGACCTCCATATCAATGCCATCAGCCTTTCATAATTTGTTTTATCTGAGTTAGTCTACGCATATCTCAACTATTATTTGAGGATTAATTCCCTCATTCACTAGTAAAGAGGCGGTTAAAATCGAGACAAAGCCCTGTATAGACTGATCCAATAAAATTAACGTCAAGGAGGAAAAGTTGGACTTTTTCTGAAAACTTCAATATCTCCTTAATTATCTTTTTTTCCTAAGATTCCTCGACAAGTTTATGATCTAACCCGTATTTGTGAGGAGGCGAATTTTTTTTTTTCCGGCAAAACTCAGTAGTGTTCAAATAGTTAGATTAGCACAATGAAAGAGGAGTTGCACCCCTTTATACCGGTGGGCCAAAGGCCTCGTGGCTTGTTTGGGGGAAATTTAGGGTCTTTGATAACATTTTTTTTGATCCTTTTCCCCACATAAAATTCTTTTGCCACCAAACACAACGCAAGCCAACTTACTCAGAAGATTATTGACAGGTTTAATGATTGATAAAATCCAACATATAATACCATGGGTGGTTCACACCTAAAATTGATTGACTTTGATATGATGATCAAATGGGTTTGACTTTAGTGATTTTCTTCCTGTTAACGACACATCACCTTCACGCATGGCTATATAAATCAAACACTGATCCAAATGCCCCCTCAAAGAAAACTGAAACCTAAAACTTGTCCTTGCTTTCATCAATGGATTCAAACATTAGCATTTATCTCACTTGTATATTCTCTCTCTTGGGTGCAATAGTCTGTGTGATAATTTTTGCGAAGAAGAAAAACAATGAGAAGGAAAGCAAGAAGAAACTTCCACCCGGCGATATGGGGCTTCCATGGATAGGTGAAACAATGGAGTTTTACAAAGCACAACGAACAAACAAATTATTCGAGGAGTTTGTTCAACCCCGGATTCAAAAGTATGGGAAAATCTTCAAAACGAGGCTTATGGGATCACCGACAGTTGTAGTAAATGGAACAGACGCTAATCAGTTCATCCTATTGAACGAGTTCAAGTTGGTGATAAGCTCCTGGCCTTCGTCATCAGTTCAACTAATGGGAAAGGATTCAATCATGGAAAAACAAGGGAAGCAACTCTGGATCCTTTGCGGGATCATAGCCTCAAGCCTTAGTTGTGCAGGGCTTGAGGCTATGGTGCCCAAGATATGTGACTCAGTTGAGTCACACTTGAATAAATTTTGGAAAAACAAAGACAAAATTAGTTTATACCGTATGACTAAGATTTTGACGTTTACAATTGTGTTTGAGTGCTTGCTAGGGATCAATGTGGAGCCACAAATGTTGGGGATATTTGAGAGAGTGTTGGAAGGTGTTTTTGCTCCTCCTCTTCGGGTTCCTGGTTCTAAGTTTTCTAGGGCTAAGAAAGCAAGAGAGGAGATAGAAAGGGTGTTGATCAATGTAGTGCGGGAGAAGAAGAGGGAGATGGAAGGAGGAGGAGTGAAAGAAGAGACGTTATTTTCTCGGATGGTGGCCGGGATGATGAGAGAGGAGATTAGGGAGGAAGAGGTGGTTGACAATGTGGTGTTGCTTGTTTTTGCAGCTCACGACACTACCTCTTTTGCCATTGCCATGACATTTAGGATGCTGGCTCACCACCCAAATTGCTTCTCTCTTCTCCTTCAAGGTATTGCAACCGTTGCCTCCTCCTCACCAAATTAGAACACATCACTAAAAGTTACAAAAACAGAAAAACCACGTATAGAAAATGAGGTCAAAGCGGTCCAGATTCGAATCTCACCTGGTTTGTGGGCCTTCAGAATGAAATATGAGCCATACGTTTCGTTAGGTTTGCGCATTTCAAATGCACATCTTCTTCGTAGCTAGATACGTTGTGCTATTAATCTTAAGTAACCAAGTCGACTAGGAATACCCTATGCTGGGCTAAGTTTGAATCTGCACCTTACACTTCATAGTATTTTAGATACCATTTTGAGCTAAAGATTCTAAGATCAAAGTTGTGATTCCGATTTTCCATGTGATCTGTTGCCAGAACATGCAGATATATTAAGCAACAAAAGAGCAGGTGAGTATCTGACAATGGAAGACACAAAGAGGATGAAGTATACCTGGCAAGTAGTTCAAGAGAGCATGCGTCTGTTCCCTCCCATATTTGGTTCATTCAGAAAAGCCATCGCTGACATTGAATATGAAGGATTTATCATCCCTAAAGGATGGAAGGTGCTATATATTCTTTCAAGTATCATTTCCTTCTTGCTCTTACTAATTAAATGTCTTAGAATCTCGATCAAAGATCTTTCTTGTGTATTCTAATCAATTGTTACAAGTATTCCAATTAAGTGAGGGATTGAATAACTCCACCAGGGTCGGCTCTGCTAAGGTTCTAGGGGGTTAAAGCAAACTCTCTGGATTCAAAAAATACATTAAATTTTTGTATATTTTTGTGTATAATTTCAGAGTATTTGTTTCAATTGTCTGCATTGGATTGGTCGAACAAAGCCAAAGTATATAAAATTTCACTCAAATTTGTGAGTAAGTATATCGTATAAACTCAACAAAATAAAATAAACTAGGCCCGATAAGTTTTCAACCAAAATAAATATCGTTATATTATAGTAGTAGTGTTTTGTATGCAAATTTTTTTATGCACATTTTTGTCACCGCTGAGTTAAAATTCACAGACGCCTCTGAACTCCAGGCTTTAATTAAATAGTCCCCCATATGAGCTAGTCCTAATTAATACCAGTTGACTAGATTCCCTCATCATGCGATGGTAATAAGTAATTCACTTTCCTTAATCTACACTTTGTCACCCTAACAAAACCTATTACTTCTAATCCCTTCCCATACATATTTTAAGGTGAATGTGTAGACACCAATGCGTAGTGGAAAGAGACCGGAGAGCAGAGCAATGCTTCAAGAGGCTGAATAATTTTCACTTACCCAGGAAGCTTTGCCTTGATCAATAATTTCAAAATGTCAAAAAACCAAGTTCTAATATCGGCCAGAATTGATCTTTACCAAAATCCAAGCACGCCACTGCGAATGGAAATTTCTGGAACGTCGTTTAATTAGCGATTAGCTACCAGATCACAGCAGATTCACCATCTGACAGTCACTTCAAAAAAGTTATTCTCCTAAATCAGTCTATTCTAACATGAAGAGACATAGGAAACAATTTGAGAAGCTAAAACATGAAATTTTAAATTGCGGTATACACTATAGGATGTTTGGATTAGGAAGATAAGAGTGTCCTACCAAATCCCACTTTGGAGTTTTTATTGGTCCAAGACACCACGACAATGCGCTAAATACTTGTTCCGGTTCCTAACACACATAACTGGATAATGTCGAGACAGTTACAACACGACCATTGAGGTCGTTCAACAAGATTGGGATTGTTGATCGCAATACACAAGATTGGATCACTCAACCTATTCAACATGATTATGATCTGCTAAGGCTTTCCCTGTGTGGCTTCATGCAGGTTCTGTGGACTACTTATGCTACACACTACAATGAGAACTACTTCCCAGACCATATGGCTTTCAATCCAAGTCGCTTTGAGGAACCGATACAGCCCTACGTTTTTCTACCATTTGGCGGAGGACCAAGAATGTGCGCAGGGTACCAATTGGCTAGGTTAAACATCCTCATCTCATTTCATTGTAACCCGTTACAATTGGTCACTCCAATATCCGGACGAGCCAATCACCATGGACCCCCTTCCATTTCCGTCCCATGGAATGCCCATAAACATTTATCCCAAAAGGTTGTAAAGCTAGCCACAGGAGGTCGTGTAATTTGTGGTAATTCTGTCTCCCATACAGAGAATATCAGTTATGCGGTAGAAATGAGTTTCTAAACTGCTGCAGCATGAAAACTCTCTGCTACACTAACGATCAGTGTTCAAATATACTTTGTCAAGGAACTGTCACTTACGGTGGACACAAATCATATTAGAAAATATCATCTCACTGTATCAAATGTCCAAAATTCGATGCATAAATATCGGCGGACATTTAAAACCTTATGAACGATTCAAGCAACTCAGGCTACGATTGTTAACGTAATCAGCAATCATTACAAAGAACGACAGAAAACAAGGGTTTGAATGGCAATGCACTGAGACGGCATAAAGTAATTCTCACAAACTATCCTCACCCGTGACAATTGAGTCATCCTTTTTACTGTACTCCAGTGACCATTCACTCTTCATGAGGTAGTGAAGATTTCAGAGTATTGCCTTGTCAAAAACTTCCTCCCCATGATATCATGGCTGATATCACTACATGGAAGTACCGAAAAAAGAGAAGGCAGTGGAACTCTAATAAGACAACAAAGAGAGATATACAGCACAGGAAACCATTTACTCAATGCTGAGACATTAATTATGTCCGCACACCCATTAGCCTTCTATTCATAAAAGTCATCATCGCACGACTAGTATTTGCAAGAGTTATCGACCAATAAAGGACGAATAGCTGAGTCTGACATTCTTAGCTAGGATTTTTCATTCGCTACCTTTCTCTCAAAAATTCCAACTGTGGTTGGCCAATGTTGATTAAGCACTCAACGAAAACGACTTTCATGGAGTCCCATAGACAATATAATGGTGGTACATCAAAAAAGATTGTCAATAGCTACAAAACACATAAGTTTTCACTACCCAACATTTCTTACAAAGGTGGTGGATCTTTCACACAGCAGCCAGCATCTGGGAGTAGCCCATGACTTGTAGGCTTCAACCCTCTCTTAGACCACCGGTTCACAAGTGCAACTTCAAGTTTCCTAATCTGCAAACATGTAGTTTCTCAGTCAGACTTCTAAGACGAAATGTTACACACTTCAAACCCAAATAAAATATCTCAAGTACTTTTGCATTTTGCCCCAACATTTCTTTCTTAAGAGAAAATCGATATCTAATTTCCCAACAATTGATAAAGTTGCCATATCTATATTATCCAACAAAGCTGTAAGAGAAATTAATACGCTAGATTCAGGTAGATATGGTTGCATTTCAGGCAAATGTCTGCATTTTGATCTTCAAAGTCCAAAAGTTCAAAATGCATGCAGCACATTAACATCCAAGTTCTCGAAAGACCCCTTCCGAAATTAATAGGACCCGGTGGCGCTTTAGCTATCATGTAGCATGGTCATGATGACGGTTAACATGGTACTTCCTTGCACGTTCAGCGACTTACATTGATTCCAGTTACACATAATTAGAAATGATTGACTATTTACATTTCTCACATAAGATGACCAAACTTAACTCCAATTACTACTCCCTCCATCCCACACTGGGAACTCAACTTCTTAAGGGGCCATGTAACTAATGCATGTCTCCTTAAAAGTTTAAAGAGATGTTCAAAATTAACCCTTGCTCTCCACCTTTAAAAACTTTTTTTAATCATTTTGTACACTTTCTTCTTTGACTTTTGAAACAAGACAAACACTTTGAGACATCCCAAAATAAATTACTGGACAAACAAAACGGGATGGAGTAGTAGAAAATGCATGCGCAAGGCCCGACCCTGTTTGTTAGATTCGTTTTTATTAGTTGAAGTAAGATTCTACTAACGCAAGAGAAATCCCCCAGACTTGTACCCCTTTCTCATTTCTTTGGCCCTTCTTGGCTACTACTTTACAAAGAAATCTTAATCTTTCTTGTTTAAACAGCGAGAAGGAGGCTCAATCTTGTTTTAGCCCTTCACGTAAGGAAGGGAGTCTGCACTGTGATCTCTGAATCTCAGAGAGTCAGAATGCTTCATGGGATAGACGTACTTTCAACAGTTCCCTACTAAGATGCGACTTTTGAGCAAATAGGTTTGACATGGCCAAAGTAGATTAGATGGTTTATCTCTGCAATTATTTCTTGGTTGTTCTTCGCGATGTATCATCCTTTTATCCTCTCTACTATGTTCATGGCACAACTGAGCATAATGATGAACCATGCAGTCCCAGAGGAAATGACAAGTGTTTGAGGATAGTGCCAGAGGGAGGTTAGTACTGGATGTATGTCACCTTCTCTTCCTTGATAATACCACCATGTTCTTTGAGGAAAAACAAAAGCAGTTGAGGCTCTTGTAGTGTGTCTTGATATGGGCTGAAGGCAAACACAGAACATATGGGATAGAGAATAGCGCAATTATCCCAATTGTAAGTGCTGGCAGCTGGCTACCCAATGGGTTTAAGGTGGCATATATTACTGGAACAGGACAATTAATATCAGATCACATCTACAACTCGATGTAGATGTACCGCCCTTCAAACTACTTTGGCTTTCCTATAGGACCATCACTTAAGCCCATGTTCCATAAAGCTTGGGTTGTGGTGTCGAAAGAATTGAGAAGACATTTGTGGGATGGAAAGGACAATGCCACTCTAAGGGAGGTAAAGTTAATCTGATAAAAAGTACTTGAGCAATCTGCTGATGTCTCTCTTCACCATGCCTGATTCAATTGAAAACAAAATTTGTTTGAGACATTGACAAGGAATTTTCTGAGGGAAGCGTGGGGGAAAAAACAAGAGAATCACCTGTTCAGTTGCGAGACATTGTGTAAACCCATTCAGGACTGATCCTTTGATGGCAGTAGATAGAGGGAAAATGTCATTGCTTCGACAATTCCCAGGAAAATGGAAACTTTCTAGTTTTGGAAGGGCTTCTTGGATCAAAATCGTCTGAGAACACTGAAGGGAGTGCGCTACTTAGCAAGTTTGGAAGGCCTTCTCGTAGTCAATCAAGTTCCACGGGGTAAGTGGTTTTGGAGTGATGCTAAAGAGGTTTTGTTAGATGGACCTCCAACGAGGTTAGAGAACCTTAACAGGCCTTATAGAGAGGTATTATGAGTGATTCATTTTGTGCCTCGGTGGGGATGTGGGTATGACTCTGATATATACTCAATTTTCGAGTTTCATCGATCTTCGCCTCAAGTTTATGCAGAAACATATTGCTTAGATACGATTACTAAATTCTCTAGTAAAAAAGTACTTATGTTGCATCGAAGGGAATAATCTCAAGGCAAAAGCAATCTGTTTAAGGATGAAAGGCTCCTCTGCAAGATTCAATGGTTCAGCCAAAATAGTGGAAAACCCATTTCTGTTCTCGTTAACATCCCTTCTAAAAAAAAACTTTGAGACATTGCCAAGGGATCTTCCCTAGGAGGGATGGGGAAAGAACTTAAGTATCACCAGGTCAGTTGGGATGTGCCGTGTGCAACCATTGATGACGGTTTATATTGAAGGGAGTGCTTAATCAAGTTTTACTGGATAAGCAATTTTGGAGCTATGCTAAAGAGAAAGATCATTCATGGTATGGATATCCAAGAATGATAGAGAAACTTATTGGGAAGGCTTGTAGAGACGCATCATGTGAGGTTTGCTATTTGCCTACGTGGGGATGGGGGGTGATAAGTACGACTTTTGCTATTTGCCTACGTGGGGATGCGGAGTGATAAGTACGACTCTGTCCCTTTTTCGATCTCTCTCCCTCTCTCTCTCTCTGGAAGTGGGTGATAGACTGATAGGTACTCGTTCATTTGTCAAATTTCGAGTTTTGTAAATGCCAAACTCTAGTTTATGCAAATTATATTCCTCAAATACGATTATTAAATTTATCTACTAAGAAAGTACCTGCGCTGAATCAAAAGGAATAATCTCAAGGCAATACCAACCTGCTTAACGATGAAAGGCTCCTCTGCAAGACTCAATGGTTCAGTCAAAATAGTCAAAAACCCATTTCTGTTCCCGTAAACAACATCCGTGAAGGGACGATCACCAACCTGCCAGATGCAGAGCTACCGTTCTAAGAAACCTAACAAACCATTTTACCATTTTCACAAGTTCTTGTCCTACCATGATAATTCGTGACGATTCACAACCAAAGTGTTTTTCGATCTCTTCAGCTGTTCCGCCAGGCTTCTTTACCCCTAGAGTCAAATATGCAATATAAAAAATCATTCCAGCACTAAAGTACAACTCGAAAAAAGAAGAAGATAGAATATACAGTTCAAATACATGC
Source organism: Rhododendron kiyosumense (assembly GCA_019656275.1). NCBI lineage: Eukaryota > Viridiplantae > Streptophyta > Magnoliopsida > Ericales > Ericaceae > Rhododendron > Rhododendron kiyosumense. The sequence goes on from BPLS01000546.1 coordinate 174,494, forward strand.
AAAAATTGAATCTTGATTGGTTCATCCAATTCAGCCACAAAAAACATAATGAACCACGTTGAATAGACAATACAGGAATGCATCAGCCTTTCCATCAGAATTATAGAAGCAAAAATACTCACCATGCCTTATTACTTTAATGCCAATAGCATACTCAACAGCTCTAGCTTTCCTCCCATCAGGATCAAACTCATATAACCCTAACCAATGACATCAGAAAAATACTCAGTATGAATCCACAAGATCACAACACTTTGTTGAATCACCCAAGCCAACAAACACAATCGCATGAAGAATAAATAAAGCAAAGAGTGCCAAGAGAAAAGCACGATAAAAGATATTTTCGTGTGGTTTCCCTACTAATTTACGTCATGACACCAGTCACGTCAATACCGATATATTCAACAAATTGAAAACTAATTCTAAATCAGGCTTCATAAACCCAACAAAACCAACGACCACAACAACAAGAACAACAAAAAGAATTCCAAAGAATGCCTAGAGAAAAACGCAATAAAGAGATTTTCACATGGTTCCCCAACTGGATAATTCGGCGTGCCACTGCAGCAATCACGTCAAACCCGACATAGTTAGCAAAGTGACAAACTAATACCAAATCAGGCTTCGCAAACCCAACCTCAACAACAAAGACAAAAAAGAACTGCAAATAGGTTAGAACAGAATTACCAGCAGAGTTGCTGAACACGGCAATATCGTCACCGAAAACCGATTTACACCGTTCCATAGAGGATCCAAGAGGCCCCCACAACCTCAAAGAGTAAGGAACAGTAATAGTGTTGTCCTTGTCAAACACAACAGCTCGAAAACCCTTGCTCCTCAGCTCATCCCAATCAATGTACCTTATATCCGGTACCGACACGTGCGGGAGCGCCAGGTGCCGGTCCCTCGCCAGGACCGACACCGAACTAACGATGCCTTTCAGGTTAATCCTCTGCCCCAACGCTCCTTTGAAGTCTGCCCACCACATGTTTGTCGAAAGGCTCGACCTGCCCTTGGCTTCTCTCTCCGCTTCCTCTTTACCTTCTGGACTCTTCCTTTTCTGGGTTTTGTTTATTTCACTGTTTTCATCGATCGAAGAACAAAAATCTTGCGAAAATTCACGCTTGTCATCTGGATTCTTTCTGTGTTGATCACTAATGCAACTGTTTGTTGAGGGGAGAGTGAGGAAAGGGTTATTTCTAAAGTGGGTCTGGCAATTTAGAGGTGAAGAAATGGGGGTAGTTGTTTTGGTAGAGAGATGAAGAGGTTGTCGATGGAATTGGTAGCTGTTAGGGATGGGGTAATAGCATACTTGCCATGGGCATGGGGCAGCCGAGGTGGAGTGCATAGTTTCTAGCCCTATCACATCTTTAATTAATTTTAAAGCTATTTCATAGAACCCAACTGGCCAATGCTATTCCAAGAAAGGGGGAAAAAAAGAAAAAAAAAATTTTGGCACTTTTTTTTTTTGTTTTGTTGTTGACAACGCTTTTTTTGGAAAATGATTTTGTCATCTTCTTTTTTGATACCGCAACTCCTCTACAAGTGTATTTTTGTACCACACTTGCAGGGGAGTGATGTTAACAAAAAAAGGAGTAACAAAATCAGCATCCCTTTATCTATGTTATGTGAACTTACTAAAACACCCTTATACTTTATGATGTCATTTTTTTTGCTTTCGAAATGACTGAGTTGCCGCTTCTCTCCAACGTTCAAAGTAAAATCGCAGCTCACTTCCAAATTATTCTTTTTCCAAGAGAGAGAGAGAGAGAGAGAGAGAGAGAGAGAGAGTCCTTTCTTCCTTATTCTACCAGTTAGTTCCAATTCATCTCACCATTTTCCGTCATCCCCTTCGAATTTATTTGTCTATTCTCTTTCCAAGTCACTTTTCTTATTTACAAGTTCAACAATGGATGTTGACCAACCATGGAATTTACAAATGAAGATTTCTCTCAATTGAATGATATATTAAATTTCACAGTCACAAGCAGCATTGAAGAATTATCATAGTTGTAGAATTCATTCAACTCTACAAATGATCTAGGGTTTTTTTTTTTTGGTTTTTGAAAGTTATTCTTTTTTGACTTATGCGATAATGGAGGAATTTTACTTATGATGTTTTCCCAAGTTTCGTATTTAGAACTGATTCTGGGTTCTTCTACTTTCTGGAAACAATATGGGTTGTTGCACCTCATTTATACGACTAGTTTGGTCCCCACCTACTGACTTGGTTTTGTTTTGGAGTATAGTTCGACTAGGTAATTTTTTATAGGGAAAATTTCACTTACCTCCCCTCAGGTTTCTAAAATTGTACTTACCTCCCCTCTGCTTTAGTTGTCGGCTGCAGATTCCCCCATCTGTTAGTTGACCGTTACTAAGTATGATGGAAATTGCTGACATCATCCATTACATCTATAATACTACCCATTTTACCCTTGAGTCAACAATTTTGCATTTACTTATAAATATCCATATCTTTATATATATATATATATATGTTAATTGAAATTCTTGTCCTAAATATTTTTTTCTTATATGCTAATTTAATGTTTAACTAGTGAATACATGTTATAAATAATTAATTACTCCTCTAAACTAAATCAATTATCTAGCTAATAAATATTGAAAAAAATAGTTATAATGTTATCTTCTATGCTACATATCAATAAATACATTTGTATGTTAAATTAAATACATATCGACATTTGGTATTAAACATGCATGTATAATTTTTGTTTACAGCTTCAAAAAAATTTTGAGAATTTTTATTAAGCCACATACATACGAGGTATAAACACAAAAGAATTAAAGTCCATTTACTTTTTTATGATACTTCACATTTTTTTGGCAAAGAATAAAAAAATCTTAAATATATAGCTCCATATTAAAATAATTATATTTTGCAACCCTATACTACCTTTTTTTACACCCAAAAAAAAATATGTTAACATTTTTAGCCAAAAACTCCTTTTTCTCCCATCGAATTTTTTTTCTTGAACTTTTGGAATTTCTAAGCCACATATTCATTGAATAATAAATCTTCAAACACTTTACATTAACATTGATAAAAAAAACTTCATTATGAAAATGAACTCAAAAAAATTATGCTAATTTTTTTTGCATATTGGCTAAAACAAACTATGCTTTATAGATGAAGGACTTTACTATCAAGTTTTTGAAATTACACTTATCAATAAAATTATGTATATTAGTTCAACGTATTTTTTAAAATTCAGGGTGTTTTGGGTTACTTTATGCACATCATAATTAATTTGGGTTACAACACTTTAATTCAATGTTCAATCAACTTTCTTTGGCTTGTATTAGAAAGGAAAAAATAGAAGTCAAAGCAATTACAAAAAAAAAAAAAACTATTTTTTTCGGGGGAGGTATCTAATATTATTATAAACCTCAGGGGAGGTAAATAAAGGGGTAGAAATAGAAATTCACTCTATTAACAGAAGTTAGCCGACAAGACTGACAGGGGATGTAAGTGCAATTTCAAAAACGTGAGGGGAGGTGTCTGTAATTATTAGAAACCTCAGGGGAGGTAAGTGAAATTTGCCCCTTTTTATACCTACTATCAGGACCCCTCATTTATTAAAATTGAATAACCACTTTGTGGTTTCATACTTAACAGGTGGTGACATAGAAAATGAAGTGACCAAAGTGGACAATATCAAGTCCAATGGGCTAAAATCATTGATAATCGAGAATTTTTCAACTCAAGAAGAGCTCCTTGGATAGGGTCCGCAAGGTAGGATTAATGGAAGGCTATGTCACAACAATTCAGAGATCGAAAGTGGATTGTTATGTTATTATTGGTTGTGATAGAGGTGGGAAATATCGTGGCGCTAGTGTTTCATTGGATGAAAGGAAAAAAATATCGGCATCTCACCGTATAGATTGTCCTTTCCGGATAAAGGGAAAAAAGAAAGTTGGTGAGAGTTGGAAAGTGGAGATTAAAAATGCATCTCATAATCGTGAACTGTCAAGTGATATGTCTGGACATCCCTATTGCCATCGTTTTTCACAAGAAGAGATATTAAGCATAAGAAAAATGACGTTGGCCGGTATACCACCTTGAAAAGTTATTTCTTCATTGCGATTGAGTGATCCAAGTTGAAAAGCAATAGCAAGGATAGTGTATATGCAAAAAAAATGCCATCACAAAAGAAGTTTTAGCGGGTCATACAATGGCTCAAGTATTATTTGATGAATTGGGTAAAAGGGATTTTTCTTTCGACATAGAACGTGATAGAGAGGAAAAAGGAGACTGTGTGTGTGGGCATTGGTAAGAGAGAGAGGGGGTGGGGGGTTGATGGTGATGTGATATGGCGGAAAAATTACTCTATGCCCATAGAGTACCCGTCACGTGGTGACTCAAACTCATTCTCTATTACACGTATGTTTTTCAGTACATAGAACGAGAAGACTACTAGCACATATCAAACGTGACTGAAACAAAAATTAAACTATCTCTTTTATCAACTAGCATTGTGTCCATTCGATACACATGACCGAAAAAACACTAATATTAATTTTTTATATATCATGTGTATCAAACGGGCACAACCCTAATAAATACTCCAACCGTCCCATAAAGTTTGGCATTTTCAGAAATGCGTGCCATTTTTAAAGGGTATGTTAGTGAAAAGTGCTATGAGCATGCCAAGTGTCATTAGCTGATAGATTGACTTTCAAATTGTAAAATGATTTAATAAATTTTATAAAATGGAGGAAATGTCGTTAACTTGAAGCTAGCGCTCCACCAAAAGATAAAAACAAAATCTAAATTAAAAAAGTTTGAATTCACAAACTTATACCCCTCATTATTTCAAAATTTGATATTTATCCCTTCTGAACTGAGTACTAGAGGTGATAAATATACCAGATTAGGGAGGTAGGGGACAGATGATTTGGGTTTCTATTGCTTCTTTAAGTTTTGGGAGTTACAGTATTTTATTGTCTTGGCAGATTAGGTATTGTGTAACTGAGATCTCTCTACACTCTTTTTTGTTCCTGTATTCATGTGATCAATTTGTCATGTTAAGCCTTCATTAGTTCACTTTTTCGAATCAAGTTCCTTTTATGTACTATTGATCACTCATATAATTCCTCCAATGATGTCAAATAGGACCCACTAAGGCTTCCTTTGACCACAGAACTGTTTATTTTGTATGTCTCATTGTGCTTGCTGTCCATCAGGTATCGATTTGAGCGAATAATATTTCTTAGAAGAGAAATGGATGATCCAACTTTGATCATTCATCACAAACTTTTATGTTTATCCGAACAACTTGATTTTTGGGCGTAGATGTAAAACAAATAAAGACCTACAAAATAAATGGTTCAAATCGTCAAATATAATCTTTGTTAGGTTTGATTTGGCATGAGCTAGAAATCATCACATGAGAAGATCTTAGTCCATTTTTTCAGTCATCATATGAGTACATGAAAGAATAAAGAAGTGCATTTGTTAAAATGTGGAATGCGGTAAATCAATTGCGCGCCAATTTCAATTGTAAATGATGAAAAAGTGCCATATTTTTTTGTTTGTCAATCAATAGGACCATTTACATCATAAATGATTTACAAAGAATAAACTCGGGATATTGAATCAAATGTGAGAGTCGGATAATCAAGCCCAACAATTCAATCAATATAAGAAATGTGCCCATTGTAGGAAAGAAATTAAAAATTCCTCTGAGGGAAGAACACCTATATGTAAGTGGAAAGATTTGAACTTCTGACCTAGATACAAAAGTTCTGACCAATTAAGGTAGCTCTACTTGGTTTATTTGCACCACACATTAAACATGTATAGAAATTGATAATTGGATCGGCGCCAATGAAATCATAACATGTTCACAAAATTCTGGCCAAAATATGAGCCCAAAATTTGTCAAATTAAATCAATATGGATCCATTCTTTGTTAAGCGTTGGTGTACAAGTTGATAATATGAATTTATATTTGAGTATTATAAATTCAAAAGCGATTCAAATAGTGCCCATCATACACCCTGAATGTACCAAAAAGTCTATCTTCACCGCTCTCAATCTCACCATTCAAAAGTTTTTTGGATGGACGGTAAGATTGAGCATTACGGTGGAATGACCGATGAAATAGAGCGTAGTGATAGACTTTTTTGCCGATGTACAATGCAGAGATTCAAGTACATGTAAAAGAGCACTTCCATTATATTATACCACTTGTAAACTAAACAAACGTAAATAATATTGGCATCGATGCCATAATGGAAAGGGAAGCTACATAGGATTCACTTAGGTTTTAATTTAAATCCGGAAATTGAATTGTGTGCCAGGTGATGCCTATAAGCACCCCTTACTATATACAGTTTAATAATTTAACCAATTGAGAGTCAAATCGCGCTGTCCTCGTTTATTGATCGGTGAATCGTTGATTTGCACAATTAAACGCTGTCCTTGTTCTTTGAGCTGTTTCCACTTGGGTGATAAGTATAATATATATTAATTATTACTCGTAATACAATAGTCTCCTCCTCTCAGGGAAGACAGCTAGACCTCATGATGAACTGAAGCCGCACCTCACGCTTAAAATTTTGGAGAGAGACTATTTGTACTGACGATAAGTTTACTGTACTGACGGTCAGACAAAAGATTCGACCCGTTCATTAATTCTAAAATATGTTTTTGAGTGGAGTTGTAATAAGTCAGTTCTATTGATCGAATAGTTGTAACTGCTTAATCCAATTCTTCTGTTCTGTTGATTAATTTTCTTTTTCTAAGCAGTTGAATATTTGAAACTGCTTAATCTAATTCTTAATATTTTTTTTTTAAAAATGAATAATTTGAAGGGAAAATTACGGGCAGGCCGTGTCGACCGGAAGATATCACCACCTCATGGTGTGAACTCTCCAAATTACCACTCTCATGGCATGAGGGAAAATATTCACCAAAACATGGTAGGTGTGGTTGAAATGACAATTATACCCTCCCAATAACATCTGTAAAATGCCCTAAATATTCATTTCCCACCCAAATCCATCGTTTTCTCCCTTTTCTGATTTCAAGCGATTAAGCTGGCGCCCCTTTCTCTCCAGGTATCTCTCTCTCTCTCTCTCTCTCTCTCTCTCTCTCGCTCTCTGGTCTCTCTCTCTCGCTCTCTGGTCTCTCTCTCTGGTAGCTCTATCTCTCTGTCTCGTAGGTGCGTGTGCGTGTGTGTTGTGTGAGAATTGAAAAAAACCTCACTCGAAATCCCCCCTCTCTCTCTCACACTGACTGAGTCGTAGTTATCCAGACATTGAGACCCAATTTCTGGTTGTTTTATGCAGAATTTGGCCGACATTGTTGTGTTAACCCGGATTGAAGGTTTGATAGAAGCTAGTTAGGTCGAGTTGGTGAGTTTGCTGTATTATGTTCATATTTAGGTGACTGTGTTTTATTTTGCATGTTTTCATGGGCACTCTTCGTTTATTTGATGTTGTTGTTTGGCATGTGGGTTTGTTTACAAATAGTGCAAATATCGTGTAACCACCTGATCTGAACAGAGTTTATGGTTTCGTTGGTCGGTATAGAGTTTTGATCTTTATGAGTAGGTGATTTTGTCCTTACAGAACATGTATGTGGTCCATATTAACATTTCACTTGCAAACAAATAACCTGGTACGTATTTGATTAAGTTTGGGAAAAGTACACTGGAATCTCTAGCTTAGAAGAAATTAGGGCATGTTGACTGTTTTCCCATTATTAACACTAGGGATTGTGCCTGTCCTTGAACGCATGGCGCAACACGTTTTTTAACACGACTAAGATGGATTATCAATAAGTGTGTAATCTTTTTTTCTTGGTCGAAGAGTGTAGTGTATTCAAATTAAAAAAATGAGAACATAACGAATGGAAATCTGCAAGAGCAGTGCAAATACAAAAAGGAGCACTACAAGGATCCTTCAATCCTGGTGGGTGGAAGAACCTACTTTCAAATTAAAATATAGCCTTTTGTCTCTTTTCTGTAGTTGATTATTGGGTAAAGTTCGGCCATCCCTGGACCAGTTGCTGGGCTTTCTAGAGTCTTATGATTATAGATTGTATATTGAAGTTTTAGGTCATTTGTTTAGGTTCCTGTATAGTGCATATGGGTGACACCCTCTACGTTCCATTTTTTAAACACCTTTTACAATTTTACCAAGTGCAAGCTTGCACGCACATGCGCACGGACAGACACAGAAATTTACTCCTTCGTTCACCATGTTCCTTAATCCACCCGTCAACTTGTATGAAAGAGTTTTCGGGTGGATTAAATTCTGCAACAGATTGTATGATAGTTCAGCTAGACTTGTCTTGGTTCTCTGTTATAACTTCTTGCTTCTGCTTTTAAAAATCAGTTCAATTTCAGCACTATCCCTGATGTTAAGAAATCATGATTATCTGTCAAGTTGATTATGTCTCATTTGCATTCCAGGTTTTGCATGGTTCAGAAAGGGGGGAACCGGCTGCCCTTCTTCTTTCCCCTTTAAAGCCATCATTCAAGAGTGCTGATGTAACACAAAGTGGAAGTCAGTTCACTTTGTTCTTAACTGCTCCTTTACAAGCATTCTGCGAATTGGTTGGCCTCTCCTATTCAGACAGTGATGCTGTGAGTTAATTGGGAAACATACTAAACTTGATTACTGCCATTCTATTTCTACATGTCCCATTGAGGAGTTTCTTATTTCAGGAATCTTACAATGATGCTGACAGCATCCTCTCAACTTCATTCTCTGAGTGGGAAGTGATACTCTGTACTTCAACTACTTTGGACTTGGTTTGGGCTCAAGTTTTATCAGATCCATTTCTGCGGCGGCTTATTCTTAGGTACTCTAGTTTTCTTGATGGATTTGTCTTTGGTAATAACCCTTGCACTTTTCACATATGGTAATTCGAATTGGAAAGCTGGGATTTAAATATTGGTTCCCGAAGTGTTTGGCTTGCCTTGGGGAAAGAAACCAGATGGTTAACAGTTGTATGATTACGACAATTTTGAAACGAATTGGAAAAGATGGAGGAAAGGAAGTGTTTGCCATTTTTCTGATGGAAAGAAATTTGCTGAGACACTGGACCAAACCCCATAGAGAGGCGTATCTCAGGATAATGGCAAAGACAAAAAATAGATAAAAGGAAAAAGGGAAATATTGGGACGAAGGGGGACGAACGGTGTTGTTTTTATGAAAGGGCAATTTTGTCCGGTGTCATCATGCTTCTTACCTCTTACCATGTATGGGTAATATTTTTTGTTTGTGCCATGTCTTGGTAATTTCGAAACTTTACACCATCAAACTGGTGATTATCCCCGGTCAAGACCGCATGTGGGTAATTTTCCCTTCATTTTTTACACCAAACAAGCTATGTCAAGGTCCAATCAGGACATAAAAACAAAGCTATCTCAGCCAAGTCGCTAAGACATAACTCCTGAAGTCACCAAAGCAGAAAAAATACAACTATACAACCATGCACCTATCAGCCAACTCTCTAATTTGATACTAGATTTCTTAATAGACTTCCCCTTGGAATGCATCAAGAACTATTTATTTTCACCCTGCCATGAGAGAGGGCCTCTGTGAATATGGTTCCTTTGCAAAATCTCCTTTCAGGCCGCTCTAGAATATGAGCATTCGGAAAAAAAATGATTGTCAGATTCAAGAGCCCCATTTCTACACAAAACCTAAGTGGCATTGTCCACCAGACTCCATCTCAGCAGTCGATCCTTTCAAGGAAGTTTACTTGGCACTAGGCATTACCATTTTCATGTTGTGCCATTGAATAATCTTTCAGCTAAAGGGACAATATTATGAACCATGGTAACTTGGTAAGAAATCAGGAAGTGAGTAAGTGTATTGACATGAGAAGATGTGCTAACTTTTTCCCTTCATATTAGACTAATTCAAAGGTAAAAAGTATGTCCAACGAGATTGCAATGCTACCGGTGGTTTGATATAGGGACATTGCATTATTGGTGAAGAGCAAGTTATTATTAATTTGCTCCTGGTGGATTGGTTGTTCTAACTTCGTTGAATGCTTGATTGTTGTTTTACATTTGCCATCATTCTAGAGGTGGTTATATATGCAAATTGCCAATTTGTGCTTTCTTGTAGGGTAAAGATTGCTATCCTTACTCAGTTGGATACAAAGTAGTCTGACACGTAATGGAATGGCTTGTACAATGGAAATTCATGAAGGTCTTAAAGGCCCTTTATATTCAGTTTGTTAGTCAGGATTAATATTCTCAACTATTTTTGTGTGCCTCTGGTCATTAGATTTGTTAAATCCTCAACCCCCTCCCTCCTTTTGTAAAAATTAGGTACTGTATTGATAAAGGGTGATAAGCATCGAATATTGTAGATATTTGGTGCATCTAGTCTAGGGTTATGTTCTTTTATTTCGCGTTTTCTTTAGTTTTAATGGTAATTTTGCACGTAAGGTGTTTTAGTAAGTGTTTCATGTTAACCGGCGGAATATGCCGCTTTTTTGTCACCAACATCGACCCATGAGTGTGCCCAAGCGCCGGAGGCCATGCGAAACACGGCCGGCAAGACTTTGGAGGCATTCGGAGGACCATCGGGTTGTCAAGGGATCATCAGGTGAAGAGTAGAAGGCCAAAAGCTGGGATTTTGGAGGAATCAACGTGGTATTGATACAGGCATTTCTGCCGTATCGATATTGGTGCAACACAGAGGGATTGAAGAAAACGTCAAAAGATTGATGTATCGATACAATCATTTTGATTTTATTATACGGTGACCTTTTTATGGATATTTTTGCTCCCTCAAATAAAAGGGGGTACCACCCATGACATTCCCTTCGCAATGGAGTAAGAGATGTTCACCAGAGCCTTTTCACAAAATATACATAGACTTTCATCAGTCTGTCAGGAGCATTTCCACAAAATTTACTTAGACTTTATTTATAATCCATGGAATTTACGTAAGTCCATTACCACATAATTAAACCTCAAAGCAAACAAAATCAAGCAAACTCAGATAAAAGGCACGACCAAAACCCTAAAGACACTTCCTTTGTTTCAAAACGAATTACAATGAAAACAAATAGATCATGAAAAAACTGAAACAACCAAGAAGCGCAAAGATAAATAACAGGCTTACCGGGGGAGGAACAAGAGTGTAGGTGGTGTTACTTCATTAGTTGCCCACTGATTCTGACTCTAGAAAGCTCATCAACCACCAAAAAAAAAAAGGCTAATGTCAATATTCAAAACTCTCCAAAATAACTGTCAAGGCATCAATGTAAAAAATTAAAGTGTCTCATGGCTAAATGTGCAACCAGACCTCTTCCTCAAAGTGTTTGGCCAACTAAATTATTATCTTATTGACTGATTTGTTAAACGGCTTCAAGTTTACAGAGTAAAGAGATGGAAGAATGGCATTTGGGTACGTTGGGCACATACCACTTTTTTTCAAATGCATCCCAACCCATCCACAACAACAATAACATAACCCATCTTAAAAATGATAATGTTAATGCATCTTCACCATAAATTGCACTGAAAAGTATTTGAACTATATACATGTGATGATAAAAAGGAAAAGAGAAAACAAATGTACATGTCTTTGTAGCCAAAAGAAAGCCTCCTACCAAAAAACAATAAGTGCTTGAGAATGATGAACACTGAATTGCCAACCCTTCAACTGTTAGACCTGCAATTCAAAACGAATGGAAATGGATAAGTAATAGCCAAATCACTAGCAAGGAACTTAAAAGATGAACTCCGAAATAGAGCAACACATACCTCAACAAGGGAGACAGTAACATTCAAGTTCAGCTGCAAAGTGGACTTCAATATCTATGCTCATCCTAGTAAAAAATAAATGTCCTATATGAGTCAATCTGGGTTAGTAGTAATGGAAACGAGGAACCGTCCAGACATTGCACGAAGCCAAGTTTGGATTAGCCAAACAAAAGTGGAATCAGACACATTTAAAAGTAAAGTAACATGTCATAAGAGAGATCGTTATAAATAAATTAAAACAAACTTTCCAGCGACGTTTGGTAGCTAACAGATTTTCACCTCTAGAGAACGAAACAAAAATTCAAGAGCTACCTACTAAAAATCCATTAACAGAGCAAAGCCATCAAATTCACTCTATCTCCGATACATCTAGCACCCTCCTTACTTCCCTCCTCCAAACCCCGCTTTTACTATTAAAACATGGGTCGACCTATTAACTGAAGATTCTCGAGGGCCTTTCCGTAAAGCAGCCACAATGCATCATTAAGAACAAAAGAATTTCATCCCTAGACCTGAGGGGAAGTGTACATCAATACTTAGCATGTAAGCCTATGAAACTTTGTAGCAATGGTAGAAGGTCATTGTAATGCTAGAGCATACTTTGTAAGACGACACAATTCCATTAAATTCTAGACCATATAGATGTTTCAACTACTTTTGGGTCATATAAGGACAGCAAGGATTCCTAAAATTACTCTATCTAACTTAGAAGTCAAACAGTAGTAAGTGTATGTTAAGAGAGAATCAACATCTTACCATTCGAAACAAAGCGATGAATGCAGCTATTTTCACCCATTAGCTTGCTTCCTTGTACCTAAAAAAAAAGAGGACAAATTCTGATTTCTCTCAGAAAAAGAAATAGCTAATGATACTTGTAATGCAAAGAAAATCATCTTCAAAGTGATAATCAAAATCCTTAATTTTTATGGCCCTCAATAGTAGTCAATACAGGCCCATTTGGGATAAAGATATTTGTAAAAGCATCTGGGATCAATATGCGCTTATGACTTAATTTCTACTTAAAGCCTATTGCTGCAGCTTTGCTTCAATGAACAACCACCCAATTATGTTCCATGGGAAAATAATCCAGTTACTCTTACTTTCATCGTTCTTTGGATTACCGTTATCATCATTAGAAAGTTCATACAAAAAGTCACTTCAATGGTTTCATTTTATCTTTTCCGACAGAGTATGCATCTCGCATGAGCATTTCATCAAACACGTTACTTGCGGCGTGCTGGCGTGGCATTCGAAATAAACAAGAGTGGCATAGCTAATTTTGTAAGGTCACCAAATATCTTGAAAATTCATTCCATGAACCACTAGAATAGGAAAAGGAAGGAAAAACAAAATCAAGAAAAAATTCGAAGCAAATACACAACTACGGAACCTAAATCCAGTTACAAAAAACCCAAGGAGAAATTAGGCTTGTGTTTCATGCCACATGAATTATGAAAATTCGTATAGATCTCTATACAGAACTGGTCAAGTATGAGGAGATGCATAATCACGTGATTCGTATGTGTTTCAAATCTCTATCCAGAAAAATCATATGTGTTTCAATCTACACTACCATTTACTCCAAAAACCCTAATCTGTAGAAAACTTACCTGATGATGATTGACTACGAATCAGCTCTGAAGAAGTGTGGACGACTGAAACGGATTCGAAGGTAGTGTTTCCGGCAGAATGAGGGAGTTGGGGAACAAGGTCGGGTGTTGGGGTAGAAGCAAGTCTTCTGAGTTCCGAGGATGGGAGCACAGAGGAGAGGAAGAGGGAACAAACCATAGAGAGAGGAAGATGAGAGATTACGTACACCAGTAGAGAAACAGAAAGAAATGGAAGAGCTGAAGAGGGGGTTTGGGTGGAACGACGTTGTCTTAATGAAAGGGCAAAAGAGTCCTTTCTAGTCATGGATACCATGTGTTGGTGATTAAGATAGGGAATACCATGTATTGGTGATTTGGAAAGTAGAGACCATTGAATGGCAAATAAAGCCCTGGCCCTCCTCTTTCCGGTAATTTTCCCTAATTTGAATAATTTGTTTGGAACCATTAGTGACTCTACATGCCGTTTGTACAATATCCCAACACTTATCATCGGTTTTTTGGAGATTGGAGATTTATCTCTCAAATTTCTGACCTAAACACACTACTTTCATTTGGGTTCAGCTCTCCCCTATAGCCCGCCCCATCTATCATGTTCCTCCATTCTCACCCTCGGCATGAGTGCTCCATTTTAGGCTCACATCGATGAATATCTAAATTCTTGATCTCGTACATCTTGGAGAAAGAATATTTTTGTAAAATATCAACTCAATCGGATATAAATAAACATGTAATTTTAATTCGTTGAGATTACAGCAAATGTCACATAATTTAAACTAGAATTATTTGTGATTTATAGCATGCATGTTCCTCTCTGTAGGACGCATAGCAGTTTAAATCGTCGGTGATGGGGAGGAGAGTTGACACCATTTCGACCTCGATCACCAAACTAATTGACCGTCTCTCCACGTTCTGGCTGTCCCCCCCTCATCTCTCCACGATGCTTTCCCTTCTACAAGGGTCAACGGCTATTTCTTAATCATGATCACCTCATATATATGCATTCCCCTCCTACCCAGCCTTCACACATACTCATACATACCATCAATCCTCTCTCTCTCTCTACAATGTCGTCCTTTGCCTCTTCAAGAGGTAATTCCAGGATGCTTTTAATGATAGTGGTCATGATGTTCATGACCAGTCTAGTTTTTTTTTTTTTTTTGATCACCTGGACTCCGGGTCGGTTGCGCCCACCTCGACTTATGTCGCGCCTGAAAAATCAACGACCGACCGAACCTCTAGCGATTCCAAGGTTTCGGACGCTGCGCCAAAGGCTGGCTCGACGGGTAATTTCCATGTAGATGTTGACTTGTATTACGGAGGCCCACGGGGGAAGATACTCGAAGGCGGCCAATATCTCACCTTGTCTCTAGACAACATAACTGGCTCCGGCTTCCGATCCAGAAAGGAATACTTATTTGGAAGGATCGACATGGAAATAAAGCTTGTCGGTGGCAACTCTGCTGGTACTGTCACTACATATTATGTAAGTCCCGATTTTCTCCCTCGCTGCCGTAACATAGACCTTATCTGTTTGAGAATAAATATTTTTTCCCCAATACAATTTGTTATGTTTGCACAAGATTGGTGTGAGATAAATTCCTAAGTAAAATATTTGTTGATAATCCAAGTAAAATAACTTACTGATGCTTGCATGATATCCAAAAGTTGATTTACTAGATGCTCTTTAATAGTGGTAGCCCAAGCACTAAGTCATTAAGACAGTGCCTAAGGCTTAAGTTTAGAGGCCGCAATTTCTTTGTTGATTGATGATAAAGTATTTTACACAAAACTACTAAGAGGCTAGGGCACGAAGAAAAATGAACGCATCCTAACACGATGGCATCCAATCTTAAATCTTACTGTACAAAATAGAAGCCAAGCCTTGAAGTGCCAAGTTGGCATGCAAGGAGCCAACCATGCACGAAAATGGAATATATAGTAGATACACACCCTCGCAAGACCCGACCTAACGAAATATAGAGTACTATAATCGTAAACGGCAAAGATTGGGTTTTCTTCAGCAACAAATTTGCATCTCCAAAATCAAATTAAAAATATAATTTCCAAACTTCAATGAAACATATTAGACAATACATTAATTTGTTATTGAAATATTTAATGGCAACAATCTCGATCTCGTGGGCCTCTAATAAGGTTGGGCTGCCCCGACTATTACCCCCCATTCCCTGTGGCCTCTACCGTGCAAATTCCTCGTCCTGTTCTTTCCTCCTTAACTGAACAACGTTACAACAAAATATACAACCCAAATAATACAAGTAAACTCAAGCACTGAGAAATCTCTGTCTTTTACCCTATAATCTACAAAAATAAAAAAAATAAAAAAAATTAATGCACCGAGATAGAAATCTCTGTGTATTTTCATATCATTCAAGATATCGTAACTCAAATTAGGTGGTATAGAGGACCACATCATTTCAATGCAGATATCATTTCCGGATTCGAAAATGATATAGGACTGTATCATTTTCAATGTCAATATAATTCTCAATGCAGAAGAACGTGTAATTCGGATGAGAATATAATACAAAGGGATATTTTTTTCTCATCTACACTTTGGGTTTTATGGGTAATTGTTTTTTCGTGATTCTCACTACTAGTTTTGAATCAAGAGCTTTGTGGTCTCACTACTGGTTTTGATTATCTTCTTTCAATGCAGTTATCTTCTGAAGGATCGAAACACGATGAGATCGACTTTGAATTCTTAGGCAATGTGTCCGGACAGCCATATATAGTCCACACCAATATCTTTTCCCAAGGGAAAGGGGGGCGGGAACAACAGTTCTCTCTCTGGTTCGATCCCACAACATCATTCCACACCTACTCGGTTGTTTGGAACCCTAAAATAATAATGTAATGTTGACTATCCTTAAATTTTCAATTTCACAACTCTACACAAAACACATTTTGTTACATGATCTTTCGCTTGCGAAATCAAATTCTTGCAGTCGTCCATTTAATTACATCTATCCAATGACTTACCTTCTATACAACACATCTTGTTCATTGACAGTTGGCTGGTGGATGATACGCCAATAAGGGTATTCGAAAACCTTGAAGCCATCGGTGTGCCATTCCCAACCAGCCAGCCGATGAAGGTCTTCTCTACCATCTGGTGTGGGGAAGAATGGGCAACGCAAGGCGGGAGAGTGAAGACCAATTGGAAGTTAGGTCCTTTTACAGCTGCCTACAGAAATTTCAAAGTAAATGCTTGTGTAGTTTCGTTTGGATCATCTTCATGTGGTTCTTCTATGTCCACCAACTCAATAGCATCTACCGAGGCATGGCAAACCCAAGAATTGGGACCCGAAGGTCTAAAAAAACTCCGGTCGGTGCAGAAGAAAAATATGGGTTACAATTACTGCACTGACAAGAAACGGTTTCCCAAAGGATATCCTCTTGAGTGCACGCATTCAACGAATATGTAGTGAGCATGCGTTCTTGATGATCAAATTTTTTTACCCAATTAATAGATTACAAGCTCTTGGGTATTTTTATCCTTTCAATTCAAATAAAAGTCTACCAATCAATTTCAAGAAACATTATGTTTGAAGCAATTTAATTTGTGTTCTTCTTTGTTTTCATAGCTTGTATCGATCAAGTTCGAACCCTGAGAAAATTTTGTTTTGGCTTTCTGATGTAATTTGTTAGTTAATTGAAAAGTTATTGCAATTTCTACCATGGGCCGCCTGGATCAGATTGTTAGACAACTCTAACATGCTTGGTTTATGTTCCTATGATCAAATGTTTGGCAGCCACAAGATTATTATACATATTTCTGTTGACACAAGATTAAACATAATTCTGTTAGTGATTATTTGAAGGCAGTGGAGAAGAATGATTTTAGGGGGCAATTTGGTGCGGGCTGGCATAGTTCAAGAGCAGGTTAGATGGCAATGCCCTCAAGATGCACGGGTTAAAACTAATTTCGATGTCGGCCTAGATCAACATGGTAAATGTGGGGGTGAAGGACAAAAAAAGAATCACAGCAAGCTTCCACGAGGAGTTAATTCTGGAGGGGATAGTGTCCTAGTGTCCCTCTCTGTTGGTCCAAATAGCAACCCAAGAGGGGTGAATTGGGAAACTCAAATATAATGTGGAATTTAAAAACTAATTGCAATAATAAAATAAAGAGAGTAGGAAAGAGAGAATCGAACGCAAAGATTTATAATGGTTCGGTCCGCAACTTCAAGGCCTAGTCTACTCCCCAAGTGTCCAACTCGGGATTTGCTACACTATTTTCAATAGTTACAATTCTTCTAGCTTCACGGATGCTTAGACAACCTTTACAACGAGCAATATATCCCCAATCGCTCCAACTATTTTCGACTCCGGTGTTAGTCACACCTAACTCAACTAGTTTTGACTCCGGTACTAATAACACCTAACTCTAAATGATTTTCTCTTCAAAATCACTCACACAAAGATAATCTCTCTCAAGATATGAATAAGGGTGTACAATCCCTTTTACAATAAAGATCAAAATAAGAACTCTCACACATACACGTATATAGATATCAAGATGAAGAGTTGAGTTGATTAACTGATTTGCAAGTGATAGCTCATGAGTATTTTCTTCAAAACTTCTGTCAAAGGGCTTCCTCTGTCGACTTCTCTTTTTAACCATGAAGACTCAATTGAACGTTGGATTTTCCTTCTAGCCGGTAGAGACAAACAGCTCCACAATCTTGGCTTAATGATTCTTTCCATTCTTGTTTGCTTCAAAGGAAGATGCATGTTCCCATATTTAAATATAGCCATTTGAATTATCAAGGGAAAGATTGGACCTTAATCTTTCTCTTTCTTTTTCTTTGCTCTTTACTATTAGAGATAGGATTTTGATGTAGAATATTTCCTTGTGTTGCTCGGTCAAATTCCTACACAATAAATATTTGTTCCAATGAGTATCATGCATCATGATAATAATTATATTTCAATCTCAATAAATTATGTTTTGTTATCATCAAAACCAATAAGGTATTTTAGAGAAACCTTTGGGCTAACACTCTCAGTCCCAATTTCAGCTTGGTTTAGTGAGAAACCATGCAACATCTTTGGACTTTGAAGACATTGAGAAGAAGAAACGCTGATGATTTGGGACTCACATACCGCTATTGACTCTATTGCCTCCATAGTCTTACAGATGTTGCGGTTAAGAGTGAACGTTTGGGAGAGTACATTTCCATGAGAGTGATGAAGTTATTGTCATGTAGACTTTTTCCAGTAAGAGTTAGAGGAACCGAGGCACCGTTAGGAGAATTTAGTCAAGTTCTAACTGATAGGAGGGGTTTTTGGTTTCTAATGTGGATCTTGATTCTTGAGGATGTGTTTGTAGGCTCTTTGCTTCTGCTGCTTTCGGGTCCTGTTGGTGTGAGGTTGTGTGTGTTGTTTAGGTGCGTTGGTTTTGTTCTTTTGTATGGCCAAAGGGGTGTTTAAGTGGCTTAAGGTTTTGAAGCGGATTCGGTCTTTTTTTTGTTGGTGTGTTTTTATATATCTTTTGGCTTCTGGGTTGGTGTTTTGTTGATGATCTCAGTGTTTAAGGTTAATTTTGTGCCAGAGGGTTGCTGTTGCGTGCTCTGTTTTTAATGGTTTTTGCCGCTGAGGTTGCCGGGCCGTTGCTGCTATTTTGATTTCAAGCGAAGGGGCTTTGGTCTCTCTTGGTGCATTGCTGTGTTTTGAGTCTGATTATATTGGTGCCTTTTCAATCCTTTCGCTCCCTTGCTTCATGAGTTTGATTATATTGAAGCCGCTTCATGGTGGGGTTTGTTTTGTCATGCTTAGTTGTTGGTCTGCTAGAGTTGGTTTTATTTTTGTTGCTTGCTGGCCACAGATTTTGGTGTGGAGTTTGTGTTGGGGTTGAAGCCTGGGGTGCCTGAGCTTTCCGCATAGTTTTGTCTCTATTAATGATGCCATTGTTTTGGCTTTTGGATCCAAGGTTTGTGGCTGCTACTATGGTTTTGGGCTCGTTGGTGGTTGCATTTTCTGTGGGGAGCTCATGTTTTTTGGTGTTCCACTTGTGCATGTGCTTTGGTTGGTAACTTGTCAATCGTGTAATAGTTTGGTTATTGTTTTGTTGGGTCCATGTCCAAAGTGCATCACATATGATTGTCGGGGTGTGAGGTGCCATGCTTGTCAGAATCTTTGTGTAACGCTGTGATGCTCTCATGCTTAGGACCTTTTCATCTTTGTAATCCATCAACGGCATTGTTGAGGATGTTGCGGGTTTTTTGGCTCCGAATTTTGAACCAGAATCGATTTTCCCAATATTTGACTTTGTTGATGGATTGATCGTGAATGCCATAAGTGAGAATTAACTATTCGATCGGTTGGCAAGGGATCCAAAATCCAATCTTCTGATGGGGGACCTCTTAGAATATTCTAATTTTGGTTGTGTTAGAAGGACAAAGAATTCAAAATTACTACCCTTCCGTCTCAATTTAATTGCCTCTAGTTCTATTTGAACCGAATAAAAAATTAGTTATATTTCTAAATCAGTAATGAGTTTAATATTCAACATGGATCTTATTTGATAGATCTCGATTAGTTCTATAATATTTTTCAAATCACATAAAATATTATAAATTATAATATATAATCAATTAAAAAGTGACATAAATTCTATAAAAAAAAAAAAATTGGGACAGAGGGGGAGTAATATATCTGAGATTCTTGAAATTTGAAAGGGTGACCACAGCCGCCATTTCTGCTTGCATATTCGACCTGTTCCGTTGGATACTGTATGTTGCCATGCCGGTCCGGAGACTGGAAGATGGTTTCAATCTACTCCGGTATCCAATCAGTTTTTCTTTTAATTATATCTCTCATTTTCCTTTTTATCTCTCTGCACTTTTTTTGAAAGGATCTCTTTGCATTTATTATCCAAAAAATCTCCTCAAAACCCAAATCAAATACACTATTAGATTTTTGAACCTTGAAATTTCAAAAGTTATTGTTCATAATTCGGCCCCCGCGTTGAAAAAATCCTGATTTAGTCCCCGTTCGTATATATAAACAATTACTATATAATTTGAGATTAACCTTTTAAGCCACGTGGTTCAGCTAACACAGGTCTTGACATGCAATATCAAAGCTTGCACCAACCGAAAGTATAGGACGGGTCCTGCGAGGAGACGTGCTTGGATGGACCCAGCAAATGAGGAGCTTGAGGTGCTTGTCGTGCTTGGGCGGGTCCCACATGATATGAGCTTAAGGAGTTTGAGTTGCTTAAGTAGATACTTGTCTCACACATTGCTTCGTGAGTGGAGGTGATGGACCATAGGGCGCAACGAGAACATTGCAACCTAAGTGGGGGAGATTATAATATCCCACATTGAAAAAGGAAAGGAAAATGAATGGGTGTACAAGGATTCGAAAGCAGCTATTGAACAACTTGAAATTAATCTTTTAATCTATGTGGTTAGGCTAAGGATTTTAGCAGGTCAGCTGACGCGGGTTTTGACAGATTCCTACGAAACTGTGTGGTGGATAAAAGTGTTGAGACAAACGTGACGGTGCCCCGAAACTGCCAAATACTGGAAATTTGGAAAAGTTGACCTTATGTGCATTCAAACGAAATGAGTTGAACTCCACCGACCTGGGCAATAAAGTTAAGACTAGAAGGAGGATTACTGTCAAAGGGAACCTTGCAGCCTTTCTATATTGGCCACTTTATCAAACTTTCTACGATCGATCCTATATCACCGCTTGAACAATTTATTATTTGTGATTTGGGAAGTTCGAAGTTGATATTTATTTTATTTACATTTTTTTTTTATCACCACCACAAATGTCAAAAGCGGCGTGACAATAACTAGTACCAAAACCATCATTGTTCGAAACGGTAAAACCATCACTATTAATTAAAACATTAACATGAATGTGACCAAAATAAAAAGCTAAATATTTCTCGGTACTATTGATACTTTGTATTTAATGAAATGGTAAATTTGTTTTATTTTTTGTTAGAAAGTACTCCAACAATATACGCAGGAAATAGGATAAAGAAAAAGCAATAGGATAGTAACATAATACCAATAATCCTACGAACGTAGGAGGTTGTGGTTGGGATTGTGGCCGGTAGTTATATCTCTAGAATTATCGATAATATAATTCAAGTTTAATGAAGGGGGAAAACAAAGGGTCATGATCAATATTACGCTGGTTGGTAAATGTTTGGTAGAGTCTAGGTACGAATTAACTCTGAAAATTTTGAAAATTAAGGAACATATATTCTTATAAGAAATACTTGGGATAACTTTATATGTAGTCCGAAATTAATTGACAATGATTGAAGAGATCTCTCATTTTTTTTTTGTGTGTGTGACAAAAGTGAGAAGATTTTATTAATCTGACAAGCAGAAATGCTTATACATCAGAAAGCGACGAATCCCATGGGGGCAAGTTGGAAGTTCACATGTCGGACAAACCACAAGAAATGGCCTGTTTAGCACAAACATGTGCGGCTCTATTACAATCTTGTTTGACAAAACTAAACTCACATACAAAAAAAAAAAAAAAAAAAACTCCTTGAGAGATAAACAATCATGAACCAAAACCTCGATATCAGAAGGCGAGTTATTCGAACTAACACAAGTACTCTTGATGATTGATTCTCATGTTAGAAATGATCTTTCATTACATTTTAAGCAATGTGGGACTATTCTCTAACAATACCCTCCGGCATTTTTTTTAATCATCAATACCCTCCGGCATTTTTTTTTTATCATCAAAATACCCTCCGGCAATTCACTAATGTTATTTTAACCTACAAACATGGGGCAAAAGATAAGTTACATAAAATGTGGCTCATCATTAAAGAAGGAACATATATTTTCAAACAAGTAAAAATATGCATAAAGAGTGAATTCAGAGGGAGAGAGTAACTTAGAAGGAATGGGATCGATCGAAGAGTTTAAATAATATAAATATATACACACACTTCATTCGTGTGTTGTTACGTGTTCAGATTCGTAATTCTAACTTATTAAGGATACATCATTTTTACACATTTCACATCAACTTTTACCTTAACTTTTCAAAATTATCCTCCACTTTTAACCATTAATTTTCCAAAACGAAAAAATGACAATTGTACAAATATTTACCTATTAACTTTTCAAAATAAACGCCAACGGACTTGTGGCGGCCCAATGACACTTCCTAGCTCACCTCTTCCACATGAAAGGTGATAAGGGATTGATTCTCACCGAGAGCGTAAGTGCTTGGTGTGATGGTTAACGTCTTTTGGGCTTACCCCAACCATACGCGTATGGTGCCACTTAGCAATATCCGTTCTTCATCTCCTTGGGAGTAAACTAGACATCTATCGAGTGACCAAAAAAAAAAAAAAAAAATTCAAATTGACACTTATTAATGGATAGAGATTAAATTATTTACACCATCGGTATAAATATTTGTTTCCTCCAAATCAATTACATTGCGCCACGTTGCAATGTTCTATTAATTGGGACAATTGTTTTGACGACATAACGTAATGCAATTGATTGATTTGAAAAAAGTAAATGTTTACAGCACCGATATATATAATTTATTCTCGAATGAATATCCCAAAATAAAATATTACACTCTTATTTGGGGTCTGGTGGAGTAGAACACAACGTTCAGTACTTCAGTAAATAATTTACCTCGAAAAAAGAATTAATGATGGAGGAACCCATGCAAAAGATGTTTGTTAATTAATGCAAGGTTGACAACAGAGTGGAGATCATGAACTCGCATATTTCAAATAAAGGTGTGGATGTGTCTAAACCAATAAGAATGGAATAACATGCATGTAGAGGGAAGCACTGAGGAATTTCTTCAGAACGGCTGGCCTCGTGAAAATGGGTTTAAGGAGCCCAAGCCCAATTGCGCGAGTCCAAAGTATTTTTGAATAATTCGGATTGGAAATCAATTGTGACCAATAACGATGAAAAGCAATCTCAATCGTTGATTGTGCAAGCGTACGTCTGCGACGGCACCAATCTGCGAAAAACTTGTTCACGGCTTCGCCATAAATAAAGTTACTCTCCATCCATAAGATCCACTTGCAGTGCGTATTTAGGGGTCACATGGGTCTTAGGAGTGTTCCACTTTTCAAAAAAGTTCATTTTTTTTCAAACGAAGATAGTTTCAAATTCAAATATAATAAAAATGTAAAATATTTTTTCAATTTTTTTTGCACTGTTTTAAAAGATCTAAATGAAATCTATCAAACAAAATCCATATTAGTAGGAAAATTATTTACGTAAATACATAATTTTTAATCTTGAAATTTCCTTCTTTTTCAAAAATTAACTTTTCCACCAAAGTGAAACAGTGAGAAACACCACCTTAGTTCCCACCAGAAAACTATTATTTGTCGTACTTTCTATCGTTTTGTAACTCAATGCCAACTTCGATATTTGGATTGCTCAAGTTCGACTTTAAGTTTTATTGACCAATTATTATTATTAGTAAGTCATAAAAAATTAAAATACATGCAAGTCAAAGAAGAAAAAACCAAAATTAACGTTACGTTGTGCTTTTAGCTTGAATTAAATAAAAAAATTAAATCAAAATGTAATCCCAATTATAGTGCTAATTAGAATGATCCGATTCAAAGAAAACAACTTCTCCTAACATTTTTTGAAGAAATAAAATTAAGTCATCATACTTTAACTTATCAAAGTACTCATTTTCAGTTGAAATCATAGTCAATCTACTTAATTTATTTTGTGACATGGTATATAGTCTGAATATAAGTTTTTATCAACTTCAATTTTGAAAAACTCCTCTCCGTTGATGCAACTCTAAACGATATAGTCAACAAAATTCGATAAGTAACTCATACCATTCGAAAATCACAGATCTTCCAATAAGACCTTATACAATCAAGGATGTCTTACGATTTTGAATATTGTTAAAGATCCCTGCTATGGGTACATTTCGTGTAAACCAATTGTTAATTGAACATTGTTAACTCTCATGAATTTAGACCCGTGAATTGTTAATTTTAATATTGTTGATTGATAATTTAACACTGTTAATTGAAAATTTTAAAAAATTAATCGCATAAATTCACAAATTTTTTTTTTTTTTATCAAAACCGATGACAGAGAATATTATTATGCATCAAAACATCAAGCGGAGCTCCGATCCCTTAATAAAGGATCAAGAATCCACGTAGGAGGAGACTCAGTCCAAAGACTATACCCCTCATCCACTAAACCCTTACAAGCCAAAACATGCGCTACATTGTTAGTAGAGCGCCTAGAGAAAGCAAAAATGCACCTATGAAAATTCCTCCCTAATGCCCTCACATCATTCAGAACAAAGCGCACATCTTGACTAATTTCAATTTGGCCATTGAGCATATTGATTATAGATTGAGAATCACTCTCCATCACAACTGATGTCAAGCCCAAATGAAGTCCCAACTGCATCCCCTGTCGCAATGCCATCGCCTCCTCTACTACAGGACTAGAACACCCCAATGATACTCCTATAGCAGCAGCCACAAAACAACCTATATCACCCCTCACTATTATTCCATACCCTCCCTCGGATGACCCCACTTTCCATGATCCATCAACGTTAACCTTAACAGCACCCAGCCAAGGACGCTGCCATCTCTCTTGAACTTGACCCGTATCCCCAACCCTTGCATTACCACCGCCTTCCTCCCCGTTCCCTATTCGGTTCGCCACTTGGAACTCTTGCAAACACCCCAAAGCCTTTTTATTAATTACATCAGGCCGAAGCACTTTTTGCTCAAACAATGCCCCATTTCGGCCCTTCCAAATATGCCACATTGTAACAGCAACCAAAGACAAATTCCAAATTCTATTTTGATCATTTTGCCATTGCATACTCAACGCATCCCATAGGGCATAAAAAGAATTAAATTGTGCATTGCCAAAATTTACAATAAGACTTGACATAGCCCATACCTGTCTTGCAAGTGAGCACGTACAAAAAAGATGAATGATCGTTTCCTCTCCCTCCCCACAAACTGGACAGCAAGAATCCACCAAAATCTTCTTTCTGCAAAGCTCTTCTTTGGTGGCCAGGATTTCTTGACAACACTTCCAAATAAAAAATAAATTTTTTTTTGGAATGGGAAGCTGCCAACACTGTCTCCATCGATTCTCTTCCGCCTCTTCAGTGCTTGTATTTCCCCTATTCTCACCAGCCCTTAACCCTTGATTTTCCAAATCACCGCCGCCATGTATCCTGATTTAACTATATATTTTCCTGAACGAGAGAAGTGCCATATCAACGTATCTGCCTCGTCCATCCATGATAATGGAATCCCCAAAATACTTCGAGCATGATCTGTCTCAAAGTTATTGTTCACCACATCTACCTTCCAAGTCTTTCTAACTGGATCAATGAGTTGGTTCACTGTAATCAAACTGTCATTCACCACCATTCGACGAGGTTTAAAACTCCCTGGAATAGGAACCCAAGCATCATCAATACGAACCGACTTCCCGTTCCCAATTGCCCATCTCACTCCTTTTTCCAAAACTTTCCTACTTTCCAAAATACTCCGCCACACCCATGACGGGTTACTACCCAGCTTAGCCTCCATGAAAGAACAATTTTTAAAGTACTTACATTTAAGAACTCAGGCCATGAAACAATGGGGGGCGTATTCACTACGGTATTCACTACGGTTCTGCGTGCCATTTTCAATGGCTTATATCTTTCAACATATATTATGTTCTATGTTTTTAAAATCATTGTTTTATAGAAATATTTGAGATCTATCAAATAAGATTCATATTCCATATTTTTAACAATATACATTGAGAGATATACACAATTGAAAATGACATGCAGAACTATAATGAACACTTAAATTGGGTAGGGAATAATAACAAACAATATTAAATTAACAATTAATAGTGTCAATTTTCATTTAAATTCGCAATCAACAATGGGGGAGCACCCCATGCAGTATTGATTTTGTGAACTTAATGCGCCAGGACCCCATGAGGGATGGATCACATCTATAGGACCTGCCTCTAAATTCCCCTAAAAATAGGGTAAATTAAACCGACTTGCCCTAAGATTTCTGACAAATACACTAGCTAAAGTATATTAGATTTATGCATAGCTAATGTGTATAGATTGAAACACCAATGGGTTGGCCTAGTGGTCAATTTCAGGGACTTAAAAGTTTGTTCAATTCTAAAGTCTCTGGTTCGAAACCGCTAAGATGCTATCAATTCATTTGAGGGCAGTCTATATGGAGCATTTGCTCCGGCTTCAAATAGAGTCCGTACTAGTGAAAGGTAGATTTAGTGGAACATAAGCTGATTTGGACACCTGATTATAAAAAATATATATTTGCATTACATATGTAGATTGAAATATTTGCTCTCAACAGACTTATAGCTAGGTGTAGAATCTGTCAAAACATTCTACAAAACTTGGAGGAATCAAATTTAAATTTCAAAAACCATCCGAGATAAAGGTCACTTTCCTAACTTGGACCTCTCGACTTGAAATCCGACACGACAGAGATTGTATCTTGTTTAACTATCAGACTGATCTAGAATATTTTAATGCCGTATGTAGCACGATACGACAAGACACGAAGTATGTTAGCTAGGTACGGAAGTAATTAATTTGCTTACACGACACAACACGACCCATTTGTCACCTCTACACGTGTTGTTACAGAGGTGTTGGGTGCCCCTTGTAAGGACCAAATTCCGTAATCTTAATTGTATTGGCAATTCCGTACGACAAAACACATATTTTATATCGAGTTGTAATTTTGTTACTTTTTATAGTCTAGTCAGTCTTTATAGAATTAGAATAGAAGGAATTATTATTATTTTGTAATCGAGAGTGAGCGTTTTAGATGAAAAGGAAGTCGGCTTCAACGAGACGAATTTTAGCGAAGACGGATTGATGGATGGATCAATCTGGTTATCAATCGGCACCAATCTTCCTGTTATTTTAAATGAAAAGCAATGTGACAAAGATATCCATATATAGACTTGTTCGTTCCTGTGCCTAGGTTAAAAAAAGTGCAACCTTATAAAAGAAAAGGCACGGCAAGAAAAATAGAGGGGACTACAGACTATATAAAAGGTTATATATAGAACTGTGCAATACGCACAGATAAATAGGTAATAGATCTTGCATAGATTTTTGTGTGTGGTCCACTACGAGTCTCACACAAACAATTCAACCCATTCATTAAATGTAAAATATTTTTTCAAGGGGTTTTATGAGAAATCAGTTTAATCCGATACCTATAGATACTTGATCCAATCATCAAATTTTTAATTCGATTTTCAGAATAATGAAATGTTAAATGATTGGATCAAGAACCTATTATCAGATTGAGCTAATTTTTCGTGGGAGCACTTGAAAAAATATTTTACATTTAATTAACGACTCGGATTGTCTGTGTGAGACTCGTAGTAGATCTCACACAAAAATTTGTGCGGAATTTGTGTACAACAAGTCTATGTCAACAGACCTATCTCTATTATAAAACAGAAGGGTGTAGGGACAAGTTGTTGGAACGACTTAGATTCATTTGATCCAAAGGCTGTAGTGCATCCTCCCACTTCCCGATTAAGTGCCCATGGTTTTCACCTAAATCACACAATTGCCATCCTTTTCCAACAGGGATGCGTAGTGCCATAGGCACGGGGTAACACTAGTCTCTATTATAAAATAGAAGGATGTGGAGACAAGTTGTTGGAACGGCTTAGATTCATTTGATCCAAAGGCTGTAGCACATCATTCCAATTTCCGGTTAAGTGCCTATGGTTTTCACCTAAATCACACAATTGCCATTCCTTTTCAACCGAGATGCGTAGTGCCGTAGGTACATATTAGCGCTAGATGTCATATATATGTGGCGGCTGAAGGTGACGACAGTGAAGCAACGTTTAAATTTTGTTTGCTATTCCAAAGGAGATTTCTGTTAAGTTTTTGGAAGGCTTGTGGACTCAAAGCCGTTGGCAATCAATATCACTAGGTGCAGTGAACGTACAACTCAGCAGGTAGTACTTAGACTGTTGTGAGGATTTACTACGTTTGAATATGTATATCTGTAACCGCACAATAATTATAGTGATTTGATTCATTCCCGTGATTTTTACCCATTCTAGAGTTTTTCACGTATATTTCTGCGTTATGTTATATGATTGATTGCTAGCATAGTTTTTTTTATTGATAGTATTAATTAGTGATTCGCATTCATACTGTTAGGATTTTTTAAGAATTATTAGGGAACCTTGTTTTTTTCACCCCTGGACTCCCCAGTAATTTTCGCATATCTACTCCCACTTTTTCATATTTTCATATACTTTATAGCTGTGTTCGTATTAATTCTTATGTGTCACGGCGGATTACATGCATTATTGATAGGACATGGTACGCCTCATGTATGAACACATGCTATTACCGCAAACTCATGTAAGAAACAATAAAAAAAAAAACCCCATACTATACATCACTTTCCAAACAATAACACTTCGTGGTTACTTCACTTGACAATTCAACATGACCCAAGGAAAACGTTCTAACCGAGTCCGATCAAGTACTGAAATTGGTGTATGTGCAGCCTGCAGGGTGCACCACATATTTGGCACCCTTAGTTACATATTTTTCCAGTAAGATGAGTAGACAACCCTCTTCCTCCATCTCAATTTTCGCTAGTTTTCAAATCTTGATCTCTCAAATTTTAGTAGTTTAAGATGTTCTCGAATTATATTTCCACTGTTTCACCCTGCCCGGCCGCTTCCACATGCAAATTGTGAAACATAAATGTGAGTTAACAGTTTCAACATATATGTACGTGCACACCGGGAAGGCTAATTAGCTGGACTACCAATTGAAGCTACACACAACGTGTTAACTTCATTTCTACTCCAACTTAATTTCCCCTTTAAACTTCCTTTCTACTCCAACCCCGTCCTCGAAACCCCAACTTTCAACCCATCAAACGCACATATATACAAT
>BPLS01000547.1:15094-40884 GCA_019656275.1 Rhododendron kiyosumense
CAAATACTTAACGAAATTTTTAACGACCAAAAATCAGGGTCGTTACACTGCAGCCTAAGTATCTGAAGCATATCTACACTCAAGCTATAACCGATTTCAAGTGCCTACATGCTACTGGGCTACAGATTGAAGAACGGATCAAACTGTGACTCACTGGAAAGGGGGAAGCTCCTCCACCTAAGAAATCCTTCCCAAGACGTACATCTCATGCTTCTGTAAACGCCCTTGATCCAGCCTTACCACAAGACCCTTTCCAAGCCAGCCCTTCCCGAAACTCAAATCGGCCTCGCCACAACTTTAATCCTCTCTATAGGACTCTCTCCCAAGCCTTAACCATTCTAAGCCGTCAGGGGCATGTCAAACCCCTGAACAAACCACCTCCTCAGCCACCCTATGGCCCAAACCATGACCCCAACAAATAATGTGCCTACCATCAGCACTTTGGTCATGAGACAGACAACTACATGTGTCTTCACCATGACATCCAAGATCTCATTGATAGTCGAACCATAAAACCCCCACAACCTGATGCACAAATCAAACCACCCCACAATACCGAACCACCCCGAAATATCAATCTCATAACCCTATCTCACAACCTCATTTACAATCCTAGCCAATACATTGTCCAAAGCACCCAAGCCAAGCTAACCTTCACCTTCCCAGAGGAGGATGGATGTCTCATGATGGAGGAAGAAGAGAACAATGAGTCCAATCAATCGGACGTAATCGATCCCGACATATCTGACAAGAGTGATGAAGAAGAACAAGCAAAGGAAGAAGAGCTAAGGAAATGGAAAGAGCATTCCTGGGCAAAACACAATTTGGAGGATCCCGACATACCGTTTATGGAAAATGATGAATGGCTGCGTATCTGGTTTAAAAATAGGAAGAAGGAAAAGGATAGAGTAATCATGATGAGAAGACATGCCCGCTTCGAATCTGCCCAAATAGTGGTACCCATCAATCGCCCAAGAATCCCAACACCCCCAATTGTTTGGGAAACAATCAACCTTATAGAAGAAGTGGAAGAGTTCCAAATGCAGTCGTGGGTCAATCCCTACGAAGAGTATGACTATAGTCAATGGACAGAAGAAGAAGAAGATCTAGACTTCATATACACAAATCCATACAAAGCAGGAGAAAATGACTTTGATGGAATAGAAGGAGAATATGACAATCAAATCGATGGGATCTCTTTGGCATCATTATTTGATCAAATGGAAGTAGCTAATAACTACGCAAAAGTAACCTAGACAGGCATTTCCATCTGGGGACTGCTCATGTCTCAAAGAGATAGCCACCCTACAAGCTTCGAGGATGGATCCAGTTTAAAGGCCCTGTTTGGCAAAGAAGAGGGTGGGAAAGAGTATAAAGTTGAAAACGGAAAAGAAAATAACCCCAAAATGCTGCAGCAGCTGAGAAGTCATAACATGGCAAAGAACATTAAAACATTGCTTTCGTTTTCTAAATCAAGCTAAGACATGTTTTGGGCCCCTATTTGGGCATCCTATTTGCTAAATGAATTCCTATTTTATCTTCTAAACTATGCTTAGTTATTTGATTCTCCAAATTGCAATTGCCATATGCTACATTCTCTTTGCCAAACAAGAGAAAATTTAAGAAATCAAATTCTTTGTGTCACTGCCAAAAAAGAAAGTAGGGATGAACTTCAGTTGCTTAAGAAACTAGGTTTTTGTCAAAACTTAGAATGAAGACGTTATCTCCGCAAGAACACTTAGAGTTAGCTTGCCCATCATGAAGGTACAAACATGAAGGAAATTTAGAAAAATATCTTCGCCAAAATTCCTCTCCAAAACACAAAAGCCCTATTGTGAGAAGTGCTTGTTTGGTAATCCAAGAACCCAAGCAAAAGTAAGAGCAAAGCCTGCTAGGGCAAGAAACTGCTAAAACGCAGCCTAGGCAAAAGTTAAAGCATTTGAAGAAAAGCTCGCTAGGGATTCAACCTCCATCAGGTAACCTAGGCAAAATTTAGAGCACGTGAGAAGAAAAACCAAGAGTGGAAACTCAACCTCAAAGGTTGTGATCCTAGGAACTACGTAAAAAGGCCTGATTCCCTGATTAGGATATGTAGGCAATCTTACATTGAGATGTGGCCCAAACATCTGGAGAGAAAGGAAAAATCAAGAGATTTGTACTCAATGATAGGCATAGCTAACCCTGCGTATTGAGCTCGCAAGAGATGAATGTGTTTTTCTCGAGGAATTGACAACAGCAAAAGACACAAGAACTATCATTCATCTCCTCTGACTTAAGAGTCGTTGATACAATAAACAAGGTATCTCAAAAGATTCCCAAATTTGGCAATCAGGCTATAGGACATGACAGAAGCAAGACATAAGTCAAAACCAAGCAAGAGAAAGAAGAGAAAAGAGGATACCACTTGGATAAGATAAAATCTAGTTTCCTTTAGAAAATGGATCAATCCATCGGCCGAAACATAGATTTTTCAGCCGTGTAATCAATTCCTCGGCCAGTATTACTGTCTATCAGTAAATACTTGTTCAAAACAATTTCAAAAGCCATGTTCTGACTATCACTTGCAAACTCAAGGCATTTAAGGGGCATGAAAAGCTTTTCTCATTTCATAAACAAATGCTTGATTACAAAATCATTGATGTGGTTGCTTTAATTATATAATTTCTGCTTGTCTCTTTACTAACTATGAACAAGAAAAGAGAAAATCCTAAAGCTGGTCATGACAAAGTCTCCGAGGCGATCTTTGAGATGAAGAAGGGGACTGCTGGCTATCCTCCCCTCTAGCAGCTGGTGCTCATTTAGCTTCAAACTGCAGAAAAAGAATACAAATATTCAAATTTAAGAAAAGATGCAAATGAAGTACATGGGAAAAACTATACCTTGAGGATCCGACGGCGCTGCCTCCAAACTAAAGCCTCCACACTCTAATAAGCATGCAGCCATTCTCGTACTATCTTAGCAGGCACCTGTGCAAATAACCAAACATTTCAAACATGGGAACATAAGATACAATGATAAAGCAAGAAAACAGAAATGAAGTGATAGCTGTGAAACCCCAGCTGGTATTGTGTAAAGCTGGGTCGAACAGGGAGTAAGCACCAAATGCTCCTCCTCTCCATCATCAGAGTGGAAGGAGACGAAGGAAGGGGCCTATGGCCAAACAGGAGCAACTGGAGGAGCAGCAGGCAGAGTCGGCAGTTCTCCATATAGTCACCCGCTTGGACAAGCAAACCCGCCCAATCTCTAATCCAAGCATTCCTCAAGTCTTCCTTAGACATTGAAGAAGTGGATCTCATCAACGTCGGAGGTGAAGGAGGACTGAATTGAAGAGCCTCAGCACGTGGACACCATTGGCTAGCCACTCGATCGCCCAGGTACCAAGCTTGGCAAAAAGGACCCTCGAGCAAGCTACGAGTACGGTCTAGAATCCTAGAACGAGCAAGAGGGACGTCCTCTGGTACGTCGCTCCAAGGGTCAAAACGCACCTGCGAATGAGGTTAAATCAGCCACACCACAAGGATATGGAAATGTAAAGACAAAGAATACAAGGAGAAAAGCGAGGTACCTGATCAATCATCAACCGGTCCAAAACCCATCACCACTCGGGAAGGCTCAAAACTGGTGACCGTGGCTTCCATTGGCCCACCAACCATCGCTCGTAACGAGGTATACAGTTTGCATCCTCATGCCTGGTATCAGTCAAAAACTGAAGGAGATGCTCAAAAGCCCAGAGCTGAAAGATTGATTAACAAAGCACGATTCGATACCAGAGGAAATCAAAACGAGAAAGAAGGAAAGAGAAGAAAGATAAGCCTCGACCGCTTTGTAGTGACCGCTGATGATTAAACTCTTGTCCCGCGAACAAGCTCCAAGGTTGTCATACAAAGTGGCCAAAGCAGATGCCCCCCAGTCGAACTCCCAAGCAGCCTCCAAATACTGCAAAGGGGCCAAAAACTTTACGTGCACCTAGCTATCCTTGTTGGCAAACAATGTTTGTCCAAGGAGATAGAGAAGGAAAGCCCATGTCAACTATTCAGTGCTCACCTGAGTAAGGATCGATGTCAGCCTTCATAAAAGTCTTGCTTAGCCAAGAGACGTCGAGATGACCTCGCGAGTGAAGAGGAGGCACCTTGCCCAAGAACCACTCCAAAGCCCCCTCTCGTTGCCAAAGTTGGGGATCGATCCGAAGAGGGGTCCCACCTACCTGCAAATTAGTCAGAAAGGAAAAATCACCTAGTGTGATCATCATCTCACCAGCAGAAGGGAAGTGGAATGTATTGGTGGTATCACACCATCTCTCAACCAACGAGGTCATCAGTGATCAATCGATCTTTGGAAGGTTAAGGCCCAAAGCAAATGCCTCAAAGCCTGCAGCACGCACCAACTCCCGGACTTGTTCTGGCAACGTTAAGAACCACTTGTGCACCTCTTTACCTCCACCGCGAGCCTCCAATCTCCTATTTCTCTAAAGGGAGTTAAACTCATGATTGCATAAACAAATGAAAACCTAGGGGCTTAAAGTTAACATCTAGACGAATGCATTGCCTAAACAGGGGGCATAAATATTCTAATCTTTTCAAAGTTTGACCCTGCTACGGGTCCCTCTCATTCATCCCCATGGCCAAAAGGGATTCCGTCCTGCAAAAAATTCATCTTAATCATACGCAACGTAACTGCGAGTTAACAAAAGTAATCTTTTTGATTTTCAGAGATTAGGAAAGCTTACCTGAACATTGAGAACACTCAGGCGCTATTCGGACTCTCTACGAACTGTCTCAGCCTCAGGGCCACCAACAGGAGGGCGATACTGCAAGAATCTACCAGAACCCAACCTACGTGAAGGAAGAACATAGATAACAAGGTCGAACGGACCAAGCTCCTCTACCGCCTCCTCGTCAGAAGAAGGATACTCACACCTGCATGCTGGGTGCGAGGAAGAACCCTCAATAGATGATGGAACATCCTTAGAGGAGGATGGCGGCAAATCAGCAATATCGAAAGGTGGTGTAGCCATTGCGTTAGAAGCAAGAGAGAGACAAAGCAAGCAACGGCCACAGTGGCCGGAGACAATGACAGATGAGAATAAAGGTGAACGGTGGTAGTCGGAGGAATGGCAGCGGCCCAAAAACGAAGGACGAAGAGGTCTCGGATGAAAGAAGAGAGGAGGAGGAAAAAAGATTAAATGAACTGTGAGATCGATTAAACCATACTTGAATCGATTTTCTGACTTTTAGAGTTCTCACAACCGAGACATCAAATATTCGGCCGCGATATCTACTTCTTGGCCCTCCAATCCATTTCCCACAGCAGCATCAGATCTTGCTCAATGCACCAATTATGAAATTCTGGGTTTCTGGCCAACAAAAACAATAATGGGACACTCCCGAGCAAGTACAATAAGATCAGAATTAGCCTTGGGGGCATCCCTAAGCATATGGAATGTCAAGCATCAGTGCCAAAACCCCCTCCAAGATTGTTTGAACTCTCTCGAGCAAATGACCAACACTCAATCTTTAAGGACTATAAATTCCAAGTTCTTACCCAAAAATCCTCGATATATCAAACTCAGCTTCACGCCCCATTTACTATACTCCTAAAGTATGACAGCCGTCACGTTCCATACTCAGCGGCTCCTTGCCCGCCAACTCATTATTTCAGACTCTGTAACTCCATGATTACTTAGCAGTGGCTCTACGCCATTAATCGTTCAGCAAACTCCATGTTCACCCGTCCAACAACTCTATACTCCCAACAGCTCATGGTTGAATCAATCAATAACTCTGTTCGATGCCTCAATGGCACCGTATTCATTCCTTCAGCAGCGGCTCCAAGCCCATTATCTCAGCAGCTCTAAGCTCATTTAGTAGCTCTATGCTCACCATCTCAAGGCTCAACAGCCCTGTGTTCACTACCTTACCATCTCAACGGCTCTATGCCAGTAGAACAGCTCAGTAGCACCACGTGCTTACTGCCTCGATAGCTTCACACCCACTACCGTTCGGATACTCAGCGGCTCTACGATCAAGAACATTCAACAACTTCATGCACTATCATTCAGGAGCTCTGTGGTTGCCATCCCATGATCACCCAGCAGTGGCTCTACACCCAAGCCAACCGTCTCAACAGCTTTATGCCTATAACCATCTCAGCAGCTCTATGCCCATATTCACCATCTTAGCAGCTCTACACTCGTATTCGCCATCACATCAACTCCTTAGCGGAACCCACTACTATCAAGTCACTTGATAACTCCGTATTCACCACCTCAGCGGCTTCAAGCCCACTATCACAGCAGCTCTATGACCATATTCACCATCTCAATGGCTCTACGTCTGTATTCACCATCTCAGTGACTCTGCGCCCGTATCTCAGTGGCTCTACACCCACTATCTCAACTGGCTCTACGCCACACCAATCAATAAGGTATCATCTGTTCTTAAGCTATACACTTGAATGCTCAAAATCTGACATTTTGAATACTCAAATCTCTTCAAATGCCCAACCACTGTGTACTGGATGCTCAAGTTCTACGCTTGAATGCTCAAGCTCTACGCTTGAATGCCCAACCACTGCGTACTGGATGCTCAAAGCCTGTACTTTGAATGCTCGGACTCTACCCTCTGAATGCTCGAGCTTTATGCGCTGAATGCTCAAATCCAGAACTTGAAAGAAGCTTTATGCTTAAAATCAAACACACACGCACGGGCCTATGCACTTAAGCAGCAATTGCATTACCATTATCACATCAAGTCTGCATAACCATCATCATACATCTAACCATTATCAATCATCATCATATATCATATTTCGCATCTCTCTCTCACTCATGAAATAGGACAATCCTACAATCAACCGGCTCTACACCTCGATTTTATTGATCGGTCCCGTGCTTCGATCCTCTAGCTCTACGCAAAAATTTATGATGGAAAAGCTCCGTGCACAGACCTTTAGAATACAATTGGTGTAACAACCCTGATTTTCGGTAAGTAAAAATTTCGTTAAATATTTGAATTTTATTTGAATTTGCATTTAACTTTCGTGTAGTATGTCATAATTACATTTTAGTCCCTTGAAATTCTTTTCTTTTCTTTAAGCCCTACTTGGTGTGAATAATTCACTTCTAACCGATTAGTTGGAGAAATCGAACTAGGAAGCCACCTAGTTACTTTTCCTTAACCATAGAATGACCGTTTTGCCCCTCTTGACCTTTTGAACCTTTTCAACCCTAGGATTGGAATTTGATTATTTATTTTCTTTTAATTATTTTGGCTTTATTCTTTGTCCATTGGACGATAATTGTTAGGGAAACTATTATCTATTGGATAATAGAAACCCCAATTGTTTATATTAAAAGTATACTTGGCTAAGTACTTTTATCTTTCAAAAATAGACTTTTTAAATGCTTTAAAGTACTTTTTGGATTATTTTAGTTACCTAATAACTATTGTCCATTGGACAATAAAAGTTAGGGGATTTATTACCCAATGGTTAAAAGAGTTAGTCTTTCATCTAGTACAAGGGATTGATAAACTAGTCTTTTTCTTAAATTCCCATGTGATGAAGAACCTTTATTTTAATATGTGTTGTACCTTGGACTTAAAAACCCTACGATTCTTAAAGTACCCTAGTATTATTTTAAGTTGGGATTTTTGTACTCATTAGATTAGTTTAATGGGTAGTTGTTCTACCTAGAGTACCTAAGTACTTATGTATATATTATGTTAATGCATGGATGACTAGAATATTGGCTAGTACACATGTGCCTATTGGATTGTTTATTAAGGGAATCTTAGTCTTCCAAATCTCCCTTGATCTCTAGTACAAAGTATCTTTTGTTTATTGTTCTCTTGTACATTGTATGCATATATCTATATATGAGTGTGTGTACTTGAGAGAGAGAGAGAGAGAGAGAGAGAGAGAGAGGCCGAGAGAGAGGGGAGAGGGAGAGAGAGTGGTCGAGAGGGAGAGAGGGAGGGAGAGAGAGAGAGAGGAAGGAAGAAGGAAGTTAGGTTGTACCTTGGGTTGATCTTCCTTGTACTTTCATATCCTTGGAAATATTCTTCCTAGCCAAATCTAACCTCCTTTGTGCCAATTATCAAATTGTTTAATACAAGATCTTGTACAAACTCTCCTTTTCTTCCAAGAATCAAATCTTAGCCATGCAAGCCTAGGGTTAGGCTTTGATCTTTCAAAGATTCATGACATGTGTCAAAAATTGAGGAATGGAGAGAGAGAGGGGGGCCGGCCTTGAGAGAGAGGAGAGAGCCAGGGTTTTGCCTATAAATAGCAAGCCATTCCAAGCATTTCAACTCACACCTTCTCTTCTTGCTCCAACTTCTCTCTAGAAACCATTTTTATTTTTCTAGGCAGCCTACTGCCCTTCGTAAATCCTCAGTTTTCTCCTACTTAGAGTAGTTTTTAGAACCAACTCCTCTAGGGAAAGTTGTAGAGCACTTCAAGACCTTCAAGTTAGACATAAGAACCACCCCAATCGGTGAAGAAATGACAAAGATATTGTCATCCAAAGTTCAGTGAAAATCTCGGATTTTCATTTCCAAACAGCTTACTGTCTCTTCCTTTATCACCATTTTTCTCCTACCTGAAGTCGTTTCTAGGATCAACTTCCTTCACAAAAGTTGTAGAGCGCTTCTAGAGCTTCGATTTCAACCCAAGAACGATCATATTCGGCCAAAGATTGACTGAGTTACTGCCATCCAAAGTTCGGTCCAGATTTGAAAGTTTCACCGCCCGTGGAATTTTCCAACTAGCTTATTCGGCCCCGACTAGTTTCGGATCAAGGTAGATTATTCTTATCCCCTAACTCTATGTATTGTATTAAGTGTATTAAGTTGTATGTTGGAAAATAGAATGTCATTTTGAAGTAACTTTGATCTTTTTTTTCCAAAGTAGATAAGGTTATCTTTTATTAAATGTTGGAAATGCACGGTTTATGTTTATGATGTTTTAAGCATGCTATGTAGTTTGGAGTTGGATGATCTTGTTGAAATAGTTTGTAAAATGCTTGTCATATGTAAAGTCTTACACCGCGGAGTTTTTGCATGTAACGAGACACGAGAATCGAGAAAGTAGAAACATGACACCTAGGGTATGGTTAAATGGGGAAAGTGTTCCGAGGACGAAAATATTTTTGAAACTACATAATCATCGTTTTTGGTGGCATTATGTGTGTGTGTGTTCCAATGGGAATCCAGAATCGCGGAACCATTGTGAGGGTGTGTGCGTTCCCATGGGAACCCGGAGCAGCGGAACCATGGTGAGGTATGGCTTGGTTATCCGCGGAGAGGAGCCAATGTAATTGTGTGCCAATGGGAACCTGGAGCGGCGGAACCATTGTGCGGATACTCGGGAACCCGGAGCGGCAGAACCGAGGTTGGGTGTGTGGCTTGGTTATCCGCGGAGAGGAGCCAATGCAATTGTGTGCCAATGGGAACCCGGAGCGGTGGAACCATTGTGCCGATACTCTGGAACCCGGAGCGGCGGAACCGAGGTTGGGTGTGTGGCTTGGTTATCCGCGGCACGGAGCCAATGTCAAATGATTTTGAAAAGATGGGTGTGTAGCTTGGTTATCCACAGTACGGAGCCAATGCAAATGATTTTGAAAGATTGTTTAGTAAGTGAAAATGATTGACACGGTCTACGATGAGTCGCATAGGAGAAACAAAGAGAATCAGGGACACCAACGATAATTGAATATCGAATGTGGATGCGTAGCTGTTTATATACGTATCATGTGGAAATCGATGTTTTATTACAATCTATTGTTTGTAAGTTATGGGTTAGCGGGTATGGGATTGTTATTCTGAGGCTTTGTAGCTCATGGTGTAACCTTTGGTGACCCTGACATATTATATCGGTGGCGATGCTGGTATAATGTGTCAGACTTTGTAGATGAACAGGGTAAGCTGTACACCTTGGAGGCGTTCGGAGCCGAGGAGCTGGCTAGGATGGAGAAGCAAGAGGAGCTGTAATTAGGAAACCCTAGTTTCCCTCCCTTTTGTAATATTGAACTCTTGTGGGAGTTTTGTTGTAATAATGAGCTAGACTCGAGTTGATTTTTTATCAATAAATTGTCTATTTAACGTACCCTAAAATTCGGGGCGTTACAATTGGCTCTATGCCTCAGTTCTATCACCTCAAGCTCCAAGCTTCAACTCCTCAGGCTTTCGCCTCATGACTACAACCGGCTCCACACCTCGATTCTATCACTTCAAGCTCCGTAATCTGACTTCTCAGGCTCTTGCCTTATGATTGCAACCAGCTCCACACCTCAGTTCCTTCATCTCAAAGCTCCGTGCTCCAATTACTGGCCTTGTGCATCTCAAAATCGGCGTTCGATTGTCTCCAAAAGATGGTTTGGATTCCACCCCAATTACATCAATTCCATCCAGCCCATTTGTAAGGATAAGCTGCCCTACCAAGCTCCCCTCAATCAAAGTAAGGATGATCAAGAAAAGCAATCAACTCACCTGCTGTGTATTGATCTACCCCAAAATTCTGAAGGTGCTTTTTGTAAAAAAATTTCCCTGTCAGTCCTACGCTTTTTCAACTACTCTCCGCCAAAATCTTGGCATTGCCTAGGTATGTTGCACTACGGCTTTTAAAGCCTGAAGGTACGTCTTCTGTCTCTAACCCTCCAAACTTTTATTTTTTTATTTTTCTTTATTGCCCCCGAACTACGATTGGTCTGAATTTTCCTTGTGGAATACGTAGGCAGCCCCCCAGCCCGACCATAA
Source organism: Rhododendron kiyosumense (assembly GCA_019656275.1). Lineage (NCBI taxonomy): Eukaryota > Viridiplantae > Streptophyta > Magnoliopsida > Ericales > Ericaceae > Rhododendron > Rhododendron kiyosumense. The sequence goes on from BPLS01000547.1 coordinate 25,849, forward strand.
CTAAAACCTTTTTCAAAAACCCTTGGAATAGTGGTTCAACCAAATTAAAGTTGTTTTACAGCTTTGACTCTTACTTAAACATGTCTCGCGATCCGTCTAAGTTCAGTCAAAGAGGGGCATCCGTAGACACCCCAATTTGGCCTAACTATTATTTCAAGTCCACCTTGGGACCATCCCGATGATGAATGGATACAGTGATTGCTGATTGACTTCTCATGAACCTTAGGACTTATTGTGGGACCCAATTCAAAGCCAAACAGCCTTTTAGAAATACAATATCCTATAAAAATCCATCTTTCAGCCATAATATTGATCTCATGGCCTCAACGTCATTCTTTCACTCGTGAAACATGTTGCTTGAAAATCTCCTTAAGAGATTGATTCCTCGGCAACCAAATCAATTCTTTGGTCGCCTAACCTATTCCTCGGCCGCCAGATCCTTTAACTGGCCACCAGATTGTCCATTTTCCAGATTCTGGAATGTTCTTTCGTACGTTTGATCCATTCACAAAACCCTAGCAGCCAAATCCCAATGCGTTCAGGTTATGTAAGGAGATTACCATGAAGAGTTAGAATCATCCTACAATTCCAATTTTGATCGTGCATTGTGATTAGTTGAAGTGAGTCACCCCATGCCTATATAAAGGGCCCTTAGGGCTCTGAAAATATACACAATTCATAAGTTCATACACCCCCTCTAGCCACGAACCCTGCCAATATACTCACTCATATCCCATCTACTAAAGCCCTAACCTCCCTAAGGCAGCTGTGATCCAACGATCAAACCCCGAAGTACAAACCCTAACCCTAGGGTTTTCAAGAAGTAAATTAGACAATCATCCTCAATCCGAAGCAATCAAACAACAAAGGGATCAAGGTGGTGAGGCCCAAGGGCCTGTGGTTTGATTTAATTTTAGTTTTTATCCATTAATCATAGCATTCTGATTTTTTGCTAATCTTTTAGTCTGGTGTGAGGAAGAACATCAACTGGGTCTTCAATCATTCAGCCGATACATAGATCCAGAAGGATCCTTCAGCCGGGACATCCATTCACCAGCTAAGGGATCCATTCTCTGGGACAGTTTTTGCTTTCTGTTTTGATGCATGCTTTCAATTAATGTACTGGCTCACCATATCAACTGTTAAATGCTAATAAATAGATTATGTTGTTTAGAATTAAATAAAGTAAATATTAATCATATCCTGAACGATTGTGGGCCAGTCTCACTACTGGGCAAAGAGGGGTGCCTAACACCTTCCCCTTATTATACTCTTGGCTCCCATACTTAGAATCTCTATCTTTTTCCTAGTTTTTATAAACTAGGTGGTGACTTTATTTTGATGATAACTTTTATCGTTTGGCGATATTCCTAGCCATGGGAATATCCATGATCTTGGTTTATGAAGTGCAACCAAACAGCAACGATCAATCTGTATGGCGATGCCCCGCTTTGGGAGGTGTCTACACTCAGGTTCCATATCCTCCTCAGGCTCTATCTCTCAGTCCTCCGGTTCGATCTGAGGCACATTCTCCTCAGGATCCTCCTCCTCCTCCATTGGTTCTTCCTCGGGATCCCTTTCCGGCTCCTCGAGGTCCTCCTCAGGTTCTTCTTCGACTCCCTGAACCACAAACTCTGCATCTGTTGAGGGTGCTATCTGCACCAGGATGGGTGCTGCTATGTCTCCATTCTCCTCCTCATCCTTAGGAAGCGGAATGGCACCATGCTCTCGGTAGAAGTCGTGAGCATAGGGGAAGGCATAGGGGAAATAAGGATCCTCCACCAGTTGGGCGGTCCTCGATCTTATGGTGCTTCTAAGTTGGAAGGCCTTAACTAGCAAGTTGACTTAGTAGGGATTTAGGTGGTTCATCTACAAGAAACAGTTTAAACCTCAAATTAGTGTTGGTCTAAGATATGGTCTACTTATGACCGAGAGTTTGAACCCAGGGCTCTGATACCAAGCTGTAACGCCCCTAATTTTGGGAATGTTAAATAAATATTTTCATTGAAAACTAAATAGAGTCTGGCTCATTATTACAGTAAAATTCTCGCAAGAGTACATTTGTTCAACAAAGGGAGGAAAACTAGGGTTCCTATCTATTGCTTCACCTGCTCCTCCATCCTAGCCAATTCCTAGCTCTGAAAGCCTCCAAGGTGTAGAACTCACTCTACTCATCTACAAGGTTTGACACATTATACCAGCATCGCCCCCAGTATAATATGTCAGGGTTACAACAACAACACCGTGACCTACAAAAGCTCAATAAAATAATCTCATACCCGCTAACCTATAATTTCTAATAACAGGACATTGTAGCAACATACTATAGCTGGTAAATGTTCCGCAAAAACATGTCAATAACACATGTGCATTCAACAACTTCTAATTCAGAGATTAACAATAACACATGCACATTCACTATTCAACTGGCGTCAGTGTCCGTGTAATCAAAGTTTCTCCTACCTAATATTTTCATAGACCATGTCACCATTTTTTTTCTAACGATTTCACTTTTCATTGTCCAAATCAACATTTCCAAAATCTTTTACACACCCAACCTCGGTTCCGCTATCTCGGGCTCCCGAGTATCCTCACAATGGTTCTGCTATTCCGGGCTCCCATTGGCACACAGTCACATTGGCTCCTCTCCATGGATAACCAAGTCACACCTCCAATGAGACTACCAAGTCTGGCCCCATTGGCAACCCACACACACACAATGGGCTACTAAGTCCAGCCACATTGCAATCGCAAAATTACACACACACACGCACAATGGGCTACCAAATCCGGCCACATTGCAATCGCAAAAACATTTCCTTTCTTGAAAAACACGTCTTTTCATTACTAGTACCCTACATTTCATGTTTCTAGACTTTCTCAATTTTTGTGTCTCGTTTTCATGCAAAGACTCCGCGGTCGGACTTTCTACATAATAACACTATAGACGGTGTCTCATAAACATGCATTATTGATCATAATCTTGAAACTAAACTAGAATAATTAAAATAACAAGATCATCCAACTCTATAGTGTTTTTCATGCTTAATCCATCGACTAGTCTATAAGTTCAACAAGATATGCACATAACTCAATACCAAGACAAGTAAATTAACAACTAAAAACATGTATACATGTTCATAACCTCTTTCAAATGAAATCTAAGTAACCATGCTACCAATCAAACTATTATTTCTTACATTTCAAAAATCCGTACTTCATTCCTTTTTGGGAAGTTCAAAACCACATATTTTCTGGAATAAAAATCGAGATATTCAACATGATCATATTTTATTTTGAAATTTTAGTAAAACAAGTTTGCTAGCTATTTTAACTTAACATGCTTTTTTTTAAACACAAAAAAAACAAAAACTAGAGAAAGTGAGTAGAAATATTCTACCATTCTTCTTGGCAGATGGTATGGCTATGGAAAAGAAAATACATCGGTTTACAAAAGGTGAATGTGACTATCGAACAAAGTGACTTCTTATGGTATGCTTATGGTAGCTTCGAAAGAGAAAAGAAAAGACTTCTTTTTCTCTCGAAACTAAATCTTGACTAAACTACTAAACTTTTTGGATCGAGAAGGTGGTCGGGTGGTGGTTTGGGTTGAGTTTCTTGAAGAACTCAAGAACACCAAGAACAAAGAACAAACACAAGGTTTCTAGAGAGATAAATCGGAGAGATTGAAGGTGTGAATTGAATGGCTTGACAAATGGTCCTATTTATAGGAAAGTGAGGACCTCTCTCCGTCCTATGGTTTATTTGCTCCATGGTCACACTACAACAAAAATGATAATTAATGACGAAATTCTTGGTGACGAAACTAAATTTTGTCTCTTATATGTCTATTTAGAGAGGAAAAACATGTTTCGTCTCCAATTAGAAGGATAAACAAATTTAAGGGAGAGGAAATTTTATTTTGTTGCCAATAGTAGTAAATTGGTGAGGAATTTTTTTTTTTCGTCTCCAAAAACTGAGGACAAATGAAATTATAGGTGAGGAAATTATTTTTTTCGTCACTAATAAATTCCCTCCATATCTTTTCCTGGGAGTGTGAAATCCTCAAACCAATAGATGACAGAAAAATTCCTCACAAAAGAGAACACTTAAGGTGAGGAAAGTTTTTTCGTCACTGATGGTACTAAAATCAATTTGATTTTACTAAATTTCATTTAGGCGGGGTGTAATAAGTGTTGGGCGGGATTTAAAATTGGAAGTGAGGAATAATTTTGTCACCAAAATCTATGGTCCCACAACCCAACCCCGGTAAAGAACCCAACCCCAGTAAATATCCATCTCTTCACTCCTTCTCACCAGCTAATTAAGCCACACCAAACACCGATTCAGAGAAGACGATCGAAGACGAACAGGTGGGTTTCTCCCTCCTTCCTCTCGTTGTCATCTCTCTCTCTCTCTCTCAACATTGAAAACATCGTTCTCTTTTCCAGATTTTCCTTCTCTCGTTCTCTCAATAAACATCCATATGTTTCTCCTCCACGCCACACCGCACTTGGAAAAGATGAAGACGACAGGTCTCTCTCTCTCTCTCTCTCTCTCTCTCTCTCTCTCTCTGTGTTCCAGATTTTTCTTTGTTTGATTCAATCGGTTCTCTCCCTTCGTATCTCTCTAAAATTTGAACCCTAAATCAATTTTTCAGAGAAACTATTGGGTAATTTTTACTCTCCGGCTTGGAGCAAGTTCAAAAGATGCCGTGCGGGCTGAATTACTGGTTTTATTTTATTATCAACGAAATTGGTTGTATTCACTCTTTCGGCACATGCAAAGCTATCATTATGCTCATTTGGCACATGCAAAGCTATCATTATGCTCAATTTAGTGTCCCTTAATTTTAATGTCTTTCGTTTTGGAAAGAGCAACCCAAAACGTGTTTCTAGTGGGAATCAGAGGGTTATGTAGAAGGGTTAGAGAAACTATCTGCTCATGGAGAAGGATTAAGGGCTCATATGATATTAGACTGCTGGCTCGGGATTGGAACATCGGCCCTAGGATTTTTGGCACATAGCTGTTTTTTTTCTTCTTATTTTAGTATCCATAGTAGTTTTGGAGACTTTATGCTCAGTTGGATGTGTATTTTGTATATTTTGATTATGGTAATGGAATTAGAAGTTAGGAATGTTCTTATTTGGAGCTTTTGATTTTGCATGTTCTAAATGTAACAGCAACGTGATGAAATATTGAATGCCTTAGAACTACACTTTTGAAGTATATTAGAGAAACTAGTTATCTGGTCTCTTTTCTAACACTTGGAGTAGTAGTTTGCAAGCATAAAAAAAAGCATAACCTCAATACGTAGTGAATTAGAAGTATTCTAACTTTAATCTTAATAATATTATCTTATTATACTTAGATTAGTTCTTTTTTTTTATCAGAATCAAACCTCGAAAATAATGGTTTGTAAGGCAAGAGAGTGTTTTATTGATCTATTAGCTGGCCCCTCAAGTTAGATTCTGAATATTGCTATAATACCAAATCCCGTAGACCCCTCGGTAACCTTTCAATGACACTATTGGTCTCTGCACTCTTGGCAATTTACCCTAGTTCACCCTAGATTGTTAATATCGATCCTTGTACATTGTAGCAATTTACTGTTTAATTGAAGATTGAGGCTTGCTTATGACCATTCCATTTCTACGAGGCTTTGCTTTTTCCTTTCTCTGTTTTTGTATGAGACTTTATTTTGGTGCTTCACAAGTGGAAAATGGAAACCAATATTGAGAAAGTTCTATAACTACAAACAATTTCAAAATAGTGCAACTTTGTTTATTTGATGTCATTCTCACGTACTCTTATCTCCTCCTCTTGGAATGTTCAAGTAGTGTTCAGATTTGTAATTGGGGCCATAGTCAAAGAGAAGACCAAAACTAAAATGCTTCATTGTAGAAACCAAAGCACCACCCGTCTTGATCATTAAGTCATTGCACACACTGCATATTTCAGGAAATGAACAATGTGTCCGAAATTAGATCGTTTGTAGCTTACTGTTCGAGCTTTGGTAAGGCATCCAATATTGGTTCCACCTTCTCGGCCTTTCTTCCTGAAGATTTGCCAAAAATCTTCATTAAAACCCATAAAATAGTACATCTTCAGATAAAATGAAACAACATTTCTTTTTACTGCAGCAGAGGGGGGAGTATGAATTGTGCGAATTGCATGAGTAGAAAGTTATGGTATTCATACCGTTGATATCATACATGACATCGAAGCCTTCTGATGAGAGACTAGCTTTCAAGAAGTCATAGGGGGCTGGGTATTGATGTTTTGTTTCAATTGCCTCTGTTGAAAATTCTGTTTTGCTGCCACCGGACCAGAAATGAATGATTTTTGAATTACTCTTTCAATGTTGTTTTCCCCTGTTCTGAATGATTGTTAAGCTTTCTGGGATTAGTTTGGTCTGATTTGCTCTTTCAACTCCAATGATTTGGAGGGCTAAGAGCTGTTACCTTTATTCTTATTTGGTCATCATGTTATCTGATAATGTTTACCCATCTGCTGCCGGAGGGATTATGTTTGTTTCTTGCTAGATCTATCGGTTGGGATTCTTATAAAATTCAAAACTCAAATCCAGCAAGCATACAAGGCCATATGTTTCGGATATGCAAAGGATACTCCGGGGATACAGCAGGATACATTTAGGATACGGCTGGGTTAAAATGAAATATACAACCGTATCCCCGACGTATCCATATCCTATTTTTTTAGGTATCGCTGTATCCTATTTTGTAAGGATGACAACCTATGTGATTTTTGTTGGACAAATTTAGGCAATGATTTTTGTTGATTGTTTTGATATGTGTTATGGGAGATTTGCTAATGTATGGGAGATTTGTTAATGTATGGGAGATTTGCTAAAGTACAAACAATGTTGATGGATTTTTGTTTGAACAAGTTTATGTAATGGAGTTTGAATTATGATATATATGATAGTTTGGTTTTTTAATGGAAAGAGTCTTGCCTTCAAAATTAGTAATGTTTGTGTTTATTTTCTAGTTCATAGTTACGCAAAATGTCCAAAGGAGGAAAAGGGTTGCTCCAACCTAGTTTTCTATCAACTCATTTCATACCAGATTATGAGAGGAAAAGAAATGAGAAGATAAAGAGGAACAATAAGATCTGTGAATCTCATGGGGTGAAGGGTATTGCAACTCCTTTTGTGGGATCGGTTCAGCAGCGCAAACGTGTTACTGCTGAAAATGGAAAGCGTACTAGGGTTGAGTTAGAGGATAATGGCTATAGTCTTTCACGTGATGAGGATGACCCTGGCCATGACAATGAATCGGTTGACTCTTTTGAACAGGTACAATATATAAGTACACATTAATGATAGGCAAAAATAATGTATCTATACATTTTCTTTCTTTCTAGTAATCTTGTTATATGTATGTACATTGTATATTTATGCTTGGGCACTCTGTATTGTGTTGTTTAGGCCTTAGAGATGCCACGAGGTTGTCAAAGAGCGCCACAATCATGTGCAACTATGATCTCAGAGAGGATCACTCGATCGACGCCACAACCTAACATGGATACCGAAGCCCTACCACCTCCCATTGTCTAGCCACTAAGTGAGGCATTAGCTAACAACAATGTCGGTGAGTGATGTAGTTTAAGAATTATATTTTAGATTCATTATCTTGTTTTTTAAGTCTAAATAAAACCAGTAGCTGCTGCCTTTTTTTGTTACCTCTGTATCAGCTTTCTTTTTCTGCATGTTCATTTTTTGTCCAAGCACATGTTACTGCTGCTGCAATTTTTCTCCATTATAAGATGTGCTTATATACTTCCACTATCTTTTCTGTACACCAAACTCCAGCAATTTGGGAGTACAGTTAAGATTGATGAAGGCTCCAATGTTACTGTATGTTATTCCTAAATCTGTACACTTCTCATAGGATACAAAACATTGCGAACGGGTGCAAAATCTACTTGCTTATTGACCTCTGCTTGTGTGAGTTTAGTCATGGGTCATTTGATTCTCCATGCTCCGTGAATTTTTGAAACATACTATAGCTATATATTTTCTCTTGCCAATTGGAAAAACTTCTTACTTGTACTTTACAATAGTACGAACTGTTAGACACACTCATGGGCCTACACGAGGCAAACTGGCACAAAGGGTCATTGATAAAGATGGAAGACTTAAAGTTCCCATTCCACCACAGTTCCGTGCAGCGATAGGGGAGCATGCTTCTAAATTGGCCTTAAAGATTGGCTTTGAGGTTCGGACACATGTGATGGACCTTGGCGTCCGTAGGTGGAAGGCCTTGGATGACAGTGTTAAAGGGCCTATACTTCAGCGACTGACAGTAGTTCCAAGATTTACTTATTTATTGTTTCTTAAATGACAATGAAGTCATTATCTAAAATATCAACTATTGCAGGATAAGTTTGACTTGCAAGGAGATCCTTTTGATGTTGATAAGGCAGTGGCAACACAATGTGGACGAAGAATAAGCAACTACACCTATAAGTTGAAGAAAAAATACGATAAGCTTGTAAAGGCAAAGGGGGCTGAGTATGCAAGAAGCAAACCCCCAGGTGGTGTGAAGCTCGAACAGTGGGCAAGCTTAATAGATAAGAAGTGGAATGATAAGAAATGGCAGGTAATCTCTTGTGTACACATAAAAATAGCCATAGGTTCTTCTTATAGCATCCTAATCTTTAATGCTCTTAAAACCATAGTCTAAACCTGAACCTACCTTATAGTTTCTTGTTTCTCTATTGGTTTGTACACCTTGCAGAAACAATCAAAAGAAAACACCAATAACAGGTCCAATAAGAAAAGCAAACACAGATGTGGATCAAAGTCATTACCGGTTAGGGTTGTTGAAATGGTGCGTTTTGAATTGTATTTTCAGTTTTATTACATTACAAATAGGCTTATTAACTTATTTGTTGTGAATAAAACAAATTATATGGAAGGAACTGATGGTGCCGTGCCTGCATTAGAAAAAATATATAAATCCACCCACTTTAATGCAAATACAGATGAGTGGATCTCTCCAGAATGAGAAGATATCCATGTACGTGTATCAAGTACTTTATTGTGTACTTGTGTTTGCGTAATTATTAGAATTTGCATCTACTAAACTGTTAGAGCTTAAATTACTCAATTTACTTTAAAATGATAGGATGAGATTGTAAGGATAGAGGCTGAACATAATTCTCAGGATGGTGCAGTCCCGATAACGCAAGAGGAGCTTTTTGTCAAGGTATTCAAGGCAAAATCAGGCTATTTGAAGGGACTTGGAATGAGGCCTTCCTCCACTGTTAGGAGTACCATTGTTGGATCTGTGGACAATAATGAATATGTAACACACCTCGAGAAAAAGGTAGACGAGCAAGATGAGTTAATTCAAGAGCAAGGTGAAAAAATTCAAGCGCAAGTAGAAGGAATTGAAGCAGCAAATGCCACGATAGCCGAGCTAGTGGAGGCAAAAGAGCAACAAGGGAGGGCTTTGGCTAGTGTTCTGGAGTACCTTAAAAATCAAGGGTACACCGGATACTGGTATCTCTCTCTCTCTCTCTCTCTCTCTCTCCAACAAGTGGTATGTCTTTAGTTGGAACAACTTCTAAGTGATAGAAGAGCAGCTCTATAAAAAACAGAGCATTATTAGATTATAGAAGTCAAATAATTTAGTAGTTTGACTAGATAACTCAGGCAAAAATATAGTATCCATGAATGTGTTCGTGAAAATTATTTTTACCTAAGTTTGTACTTCCATCCACCAGGCCAATTTTTCAGCCAACTAATTTTCATGTATTTTTCTTTCAACTGTTTGGTTAATGGAACTATTTTAGAGAACCATAGCTAACTTAGAAGCCCTAAAGTTGCCCTTTTTGTTTTTTGTTTTTTTTTGAAGCACACAACACTTGTTTTCATTTTGAAGCCGAGTTTCCGAAAGTGTTCTGCAAAATATTGCTTATCTAATGCCATGCCATGGTTGATCCCTTAAGTTAGAGAACTGTTCCCAGTAAGTGGACATAGGTTGTGATGCAATAGCGATTGGATTTGAGTCATAAGAGTCACAAAAGTTTAGTGCAAAAGGTAATGTTCCAGTTCTATTGTCATCTTGTTTGCTGCATACAGTCCACATTAATGAAGCACAAAATGAAGGCTTTACACTTCAGTGGATTGATTTTGGCATTAACTACCATAATTTCATTCATAGCGTAAAAGTCATTACATTTTGGCATATATACATTTGAAGTTGTGGTACTGTCGTGCATATCTTGTCTTTGCATTGATTCCATGAGGTTTGCTTGTTCCTTGAAGTCGTGGTATCGATGTGCTTTGCTCCTCACTCATTGTTTCATTTGTGTAATGTTAAGTTTACATGATGTTTCATATTTTTTTTGGCCACGCCTAGCCTAAAACCCTAAATGCACATGGGCCTGACGCACACCTCAAAGGGCTCAGCCCAAAGAATTGGGCCATGGCTAGCCTAAAACCAAAACTAACCTTGACAAAGTGCAACATCCACCACCGCAGCAACAAGACAACAGCCACCGTCATCACACCACAACCTGCCACCACCCAAGCTCATACCTTTCCATACTCACTAGCTATATCGATCAATAACCAAAATATCAATGGCTAGATCCCCTGATGCCAATTTCCATTCTCTGTCTTTTGGCTGTTGAAACCAAACTTCAAAGTTTGAAAGCTCCAAGTCACCCAAAATATGCAGGGCATTCCTCACTTGGACTAAGAAACAGCCTTCATAATAATTCAGCATATTTCTATTTACAGCCTTCATGATTTTTCATATTTCTATTAACATCTTAACAATATTTTCTTATTCTTGTCTCATGTTTGCAGATTGAGTATGTAGAAGGTTGGTAGCGGGAGATGATATATGCGTGTTCCTATGAAGACTTCTTTTTGGATGAAGTTCGGAGTCTTCTTTTTTGATGATGCTACGAGAACTCTTCTTTTTTGATGATTCATAGGATAAGAACTGTGATGAACAACATGTGGTCTAGTTTGATTATTTTTGACATTCGTACATGGATGCATTATATCCTAAATGTAGATGACTATTTTGGGGTGGATGAATATATTGCATTATAGTATCTTGTTTGAGATCTATTAGATTCTAAAATGTACCTGATATGGTATTCTTAGAAGAGTGCGAAATGATTTTTGTCACAAATATTTATAATATATGTAATTTAGGTGACAAATTCTTTTTATCACTAAAGAGGTTTCTCTATGAAACTTTTTAGAGACAAAAATTTTTGTCGTCAATTGGCTGTAATTTTACGATTATAGGAGACAAAATCATTTTGTCGCCTATACTAATTTCTGTAATATTTAAATTAAATTCTTTGGAGCCGAATTTTTTTGTCACCTATATAGTTTTCTTGGTCAATATTCATTCACTATTAGTGACGAAATTGACAAGGGTGACAAAAAATCTATAAATTGGTGTCGAAAAATTTTGTCTCCAAAATTACTATAGGTGAGGAAACAAAAATTTCGTCACCATGTGACTTTCTGAGACAACCTTTAGGTGGCAAAAGTTTTTTCGTCTCTAAACTATTTGCGACAAAAAACGTGCATTTGGTGACGATTTAATTCGTCTCCAAACACAAATTTTCTTGTAGTGTCATGTCCAATCCAACTTTAAGCAAGCTAAAGTCTTCCTCTCCCCCCCCCCCCCCCCCGTCATTCCATCGTAGGTGCAAGACTATGTGATCATGAAGGATTTTTAAGGCTTTAAAGGAAAATCCTAGGCAATTATATCCTAGTTAGTAAGTCTTACAAGTAAAAAACAATGATAGCTAGGCTAAAAGAAATAGTCCTTCCCATGTTTAGTCAATCCTAGGTCTAGATTGTAAGTAAAATCTAGGAAATAGTTAAGACTTTCCTAGAAAGTCTATGTGTGTGTGTGTGTATATATATATATGGGGCCAGTTCTACCCACAAAATTTTTGACACAAAATTTGACACTCCATCTCAGCCATATAAATCAAGGGCTAAGATTTAATTGTACTCCCTTTTCTCTATCTCATCTACACCTAATTACTCCCTCCCTCTTCGTCGCCTCTATTTTCACGGAATCCATGCCCTTACAACCAAACCCTAACCACCACCACCATACGTAGATGGGGAAAATGATTTTGATAAGATGGGAAAAATCTGCAAACAAATACCACCGTCGAACAAAATATATCGAAAACCATTACCACAAGTCTTGACCAAATATTTGCCCCTCCGCCATCGCTGGTCTCATCCTCCACCATTACCACTGTTGGCCCCTCTACATTAAACAAATCGAACAATTAAAAAGATAGGGAAAGTTACCAGTTCAACATTTGGACAAATATGCAAACAATTAAAAAGATGGTGAAAATGATTATGATATTGCAATTTCCATTTAGATCCAACTGAACTGGTATCGCAATTTCCATTTTGATTTCTGTTCGACAGAGGGACAAGTGAAGATTGAGCTGTTTCGGAGCAGCAAAAAAGAGTGACGAAGCTGGTCGGTCCCTTCAAAGTGGAAAACGTCCGTGGAACGAAATTCGACCGACCGATGGTGGTGATGGTGGAGGAATAACAGACTTTCTTCTTCTCCTCCTCTTTATGCAGAGGTTTGTAATACCTCGTCAATTCTTCCTCGAACTGTTTTTTTCAGACTTCCATCTCCATCGTCGGAGACGGAAGCGCCGATGAGGTCCCTCGCCGAAGATGGAGGTCTTGAGATCTGGGCATTCCTGAAAGACCATGGGGAGAGAGAGGGGTGGAGAGAGATTAGGTGACGTTACGTGTGTGTTCTCATTTAAGTGGTTTAATCTCAGCCCTTAATTTGTATGGCTGAGATGGAGTGTCAAATTTTGTGTCAAAAATTGTGTGGGTAGAACCAGCCCCTATATATATATATATAAAGAGAGAGAGAGAGAGAGAGAGAGAGAGAGAGAGAGGTATGATTAAAGTAGGCTAGTATGCATGTATACCTAGAAAAATCTAGGAAAGGCTACTTGTAAGACAAATAATAGGTTCAAGTCTAATTCTAGGCTTTGTAAAGTAATTGGTTTAGTTAACCAATTAGTTAGAAACTGACTATATATTAAGTAAGATTGGATTTCTAGTCAAGAATATATTTTTAGAATGTAATTCTTGTTACAAAATAATTATACATGTGTATATATATAAGGCCACTTGTCTTTAGAAAATGGCTAGATAGCCGATGCGTAGTAATTCAATTTTTTTTAATGAATAATGAAATTAATTAAGACGGACTATTAGAAGGTAAAATGAAATTTATAAAGCAATCCAAGAATTAATTAAAGAAATTCGTGTAACGATCCTAATTTTCTGTCAATAAAAATTTCGTTAAATATTTGAAATTTTCTTTTAAGTACTTGGATTGCTTTAGAAATTTCCTTTTAATTCTTACAGTTTGTCGTAATTACATTTAGGCCCTTGAAAATTCTTTTCTTATCTTTAAGCCCTACTTGGTGTGAATAATTCATTTTTAACCGACCGGTTGAAGGAATTGAACTAGGAAGTCACCTAGTTACATTTCCCTAACCATAGATGGACCATTTTGCCCATTTTGAACCTTTTCAACCCTGGACTAGAAATTGTTTAATTATTTTCTTTTATTAGTTTGGTTCTATTCTTTATCCTTTGGACAATAAAGGTTAGGGGAACTATTATCCATTGGATTTATATTAAAAGGATTCAATGAGAGATTTGAACAAGTACCATTATTTATAAAAAAATAGACTTTTCTAATTGCCTAAAAGGAAATTTTTGATTATTTTATCATATAAGTTCCCTAGTAACTATTGTACATTGAATAATAAAAGTTAGGGGATTTATTACCCATTGGGTAATAGGTTGTTCTTCCAACCAAGTACATGGGACTATTAAATTAGTCTTTTTCTTAAACCTCATGTGAGGAAGTACATATTATTTTATTACTTAAGTACTTAGTAGTCTTTAAGGCCTAAGATTCTCCTAAGTACCCCTATATCATTTTATATTGGGGTTTGTACTCAATTAGATTAGTTTAATGGGGTATTGAGCTACCTAGAGTACATTAGTACGTATGTATAAATTATATTAGTACTTGGATGTATATTTAATTGGCCTAGTACACATGTGCTAATTGATTAGTTTAATAGGAAATCTTAGTCTTTTAAGTTTTTTTGATCTTTAGTACAAAAGTACTTAGTATTTTATTTGTTTTCTTGCATCTTTAGTATATATGTATAGTGTACTAGAGAGAGTGAGAGGGAGAGAGAGGAGAGAGAGTCTGAGACGGAGAGAGAGAAAGGAAGGAGTCTGAGACGGAGAGAGAGAAAGGAAGGAGGAAGGAAGGAGATTGGTTGTACCATGCTTGATCTTCCATTGTACTTAAAATCCATGGAGATATACTTGTACAAGCCAAAATCTAACCTCCATTGTCCTCTTTTGTACAATTGCCAATTGTTTAACACCAAGAATCTTGTACAAACCTCCTTTCTACCACAAATTTTCCAAGAATCAAATCCAAAGGACTAACCTAGCCATGCAAACCTACAATCTAGCCTTTGATCTTCAAAGAGAACTTGATTTCATGGATTAAAAAAATTGAGATATGGAGAGAGAGAGAGAGAGAGGGGCCGGCCATTTAGGAGGGGGAGGGGAAGCTTGCCTATAAATAGAAACTCACTCCAAAGTTTTGAACTCACACCTTCTCACTTTGCTCCAACTTCTCTCTAAAATATCTTAGTGTTCTTTGTTCTAAAGTTCTTGTTTTTCTTGAGTTCTTGAGAGTTCTTGAGCAAAACCACCAAACCTCTTCCAAAACCACCTTTAGATCTTTAAAAGTAGCTTAGTTTAGCTAGTAAGTTGTTTCTAGGAAGAGAAAAGATCATCTCTCTTCCTTTTGAAGCAAACCGGAGCCGTTACGCCGCCGAAACTCAAAACCGACGACCGATTTACCGTAGCCGACCACCGCCAAAAAGTGAGTGCTTCGCAATCTCCCGACGTGGAAGAATATTACCCCAAGCGTAGGG
>BPLS01000547.1:40894-53833 GCA_019656275.1 Rhododendron kiyosumense
TAAATTAATACTAAACCTAGATACTAGCGCACCCTATATTCCATTTCTGGGTGCTCATCAGTGAGGTAGAAATCCTAGTCCATCAACTCTATGTATTGTATAAAAACATATGTTGGAGAATAGAATGTCATTAGGAAGTTACTTTGATCATTTTCTCTAAAGTAGATAAGGTTATCTTTTGTTTAGAAGTTGGAAACGCA
Source organism: Rhododendron kiyosumense (assembly GCA_019656275.1). Taxonomy (NCBI): domain Eukaryota; kingdom Viridiplantae; phylum Streptophyta; class Magnoliopsida; order Ericales; family Ericaceae; genus Rhododendron; species Rhododendron kiyosumense. Next base: position 41,095 of record BPLS01000547.1, read on the forward strand.
TGATTTATGTTGCTCGTGGTGATTCAAGCATGCTAAGCAGTATGGAGTTGGATGATTTTGTTAGTTTAGTTTCAAGATTATAATGAATGTTGTATATGTGGAAAGTCCTACTGCGGAAGTCTATCACTACAACAAAAACGGTCTATCGCGACGAAAACTGGCTACGAAATCCAAAATTAGTTTCCAAATGGTACTTTTTGGTGAGGAAATCAGATTTCGTCGTTAAATGGAACTTTTTTCGCGAGAAAATTGAATTTCGTCGCCAAACGATACCTATTGGCGACAAAAAAAAAATTTCCTCGTCAAATGGGGCATTTTTGGGAGGAAATTAATTTTCCGTCGGCAATTAGTACAATTTGATGAGGAAATTAATTTTTCGTCGCCGATTGGTACAATTTGACGACGAAATTAATTTTTCATCTCCAATTCTTTAAAAAATTTAGAAAAAAAATAAATTTATTTAAATGAATAATTCTATTTTCTGTGTATATTACATATATTTCACACATTGGTTAATTTGAACATTCTCAAAAAATATCTATATATATATATTTGATTTTGCATAACTTTCACAAAGTGTTGGTTGGCCGAGTGGTTGGAATCATTGTTCAAGGACCCGTGGGTCTCAAGTTCGAGTCCGTGCAACAGCAAAGGGGAATTTTTTTTTGAGTTTGGGTGTTTTTGGCGACGAAAATAAATTTCGTCGGCGAAATGTACATTTGACGATGAAAAAATTTGTTGTTGGAGGGTGGCACCCTTTTTGCGTGAAACAAAAGACGATGAAATGGGGTGACGAAATTTTTCGTCACCAAAAGCTTTAGCGATGAATTTGGCTACTTTGGCGATGAATTTTTTTCGTCGTCATAGACCTTTTTTGTTGTAGTGTATGCTTGGAAACGAGACACCAAAATCGAAAGTTAGAAACATGACACCTAGGGTGTAGTTGACAAGGAAAAATATGTTTTTCCTGGGAGTGGAAATATTTTTGAAACTACATAATGACCAATTTTGGTGGCATTATTTTGGTGGCATTATGTGAGGTGTGTGTGTGTGTGTGTTCCAATGGGAATCCGGAATAGCGAAACCATTGTGAGGTTGTGTGCGTTCCCATGGGAACCCGGACCCGGACCAACGGCCAAGTCCAATACTGCTATCTGGGTGATTGTGGATAGACTCACCAAGTCTGCACACTTTCTACCTGTCAAGATGACGGAAAACGTGGAGCAACTAAGCATGTTGTACATTCGAGAAATCGTACGCCTTCATGGAGTACCGATCTCGATAGTGTCTGACAGAGACCCACGTTTTGTGTCACACTTTTGGAAAGGATTGCAGAAAGCATTGGGAACTGACGTAAGACTTAGCACGGCCTTTCACCCTCAAACAGACGGACAAACGGAGAGGACTATTCAAACTCTGGAGGATATGCTGAGAGCTTGCGCTTTGGATTTCTCTGGGAGCTGGGAACAACATTTGCCATTGGTGGAGTTCGCCTACAACAACAGCTATCAAGCAAGCATCGGAATGGCACCGTACGAAGCTCTATACGGTCGACCCTGTCGATTGCCAGTCTGCTGGACGGATGCTGGAGAAACAGGATTGATCGGACCTGACATAGTGCGAGATACAACGGAGAAGGTCAAGATCATCAGACAAAGGATTCAGACTGCTCAAAGCCGACAGAAGAGTTATGCGGATAAAAGGAGCCGACCCTTGTCTTTTGCCGTGGGAGATCATGTGTTTCTGAAGATCAGACCAAAGAAAGGAGTCATCAGGTTTGGAAAGAAAGGAAAGCTATCCCCGCGCTACATTGGACCCTTCGACATCGTAGAGAAGATCGGGAAAGTCGCTTATCGCTTGGCATTACCACCCCAGCTGGACCGAGTGCATAACGTGTTTCATGTGTCCATGCTTCGCAAATACCTAGCATTGCCCACTCACGTTATCAACTGGGAGGATATCTCTGTCGAAGAAGATGCAACGTACGAGGAAGAGCCGATAGAGATTCAAGACCGAAGCGAGAAGATTATCCGTAACAAGACAATCAAGTTAGTTTGAGTCTTATGGAAGCATTGTGGAGATGGAGAGACTACTTGGGAAAGAGAAGACACAATGCGAATGAATTACCCTCACCTGTTTGAATCCTAGCGTGCACCTAATTTCGAGGACGAAATTGTTTAAGGGGGATAGGTTGTAATAACTCTGAATTTTATGGAATAAAAAGTTATTTTTATTATTCGAGTTATTAATTTTAATTGCTTGAATTACGTTAATTCTTGAATTTTGCCATAATTGCACTTTGGTCCCTTAAGTTTCAATCCTTGCACTTTGGTCCTACTTAGCAAGCCTTGTTAGCATCCAACTATCCGGTTAGGGTAACTAAACCGAAAAGTTACCTAGTCTTGGCAAAATTACCGTTTTGCCCCTCGTTGGAACTTTTGACCCTTTTGGACCCTAGACTTTAAATTTTAATATTCATTTTCTTTTAATCAAATTGGATTATTTCTTTGACCATTGGACAATAATGGTTAGGGGAATTATTATCCATTGGGTAATAGAATTCCATTTGTTTTTATTAAAAAGTAAACTTACTTTATTGTACTTTTTGATTTCTTTATTAATTTTTGTGGCCTAATAACTATTATCCCTTGGATAATAGATGTTAGGGGAAGTTTTGTCCATTGGATAAAAGGGGTAAATCTTTCAAGTACTATTGGATCATTAAATTAATTACTTTCTTTAATCACATGGGAAAAGTACCATTATTTTAATCAAAAGTGCATAGTTACCAAAGTACCCTTTTATTATATTTTAATGGGATTTCAACCACTTTTATATATATATATATATATGTGTGTATATATGTATTGTACCTAGTTGTATATTCTAATGCCTAATGTACCCTAGGATTATTTATTAGTTGGTAAAAGAATCCTAGCATTGAATCTACCTTGGATTCAAAAGTACCAAGAAACTACTTGTTTATTGGATTTCTTTCCATTGTATGACACATGCATGTATATATATATATATATGTTGTACCTTGCGAGAGAAAGGGAGAGAGAGAGAGAGACGAGAGAGAGAGAGAGGGAGAGGCCGAGAGAGAGAGAGAAGGGAGAGAAGAGAGAGAGGAAGGAGAGAGGTTGGAGATTTGATGTGAATCCATGCATTGAACCATCTTTGGTACTTCCAATCTTGGAGATATATTTTCTTCCAAATCAAATCCTTACACTTTTGTACTCCAATATTTACCTAGCAAGCTTCTCAACCCTTTGATCATGTACCAATCTCATCTCAACCATCCATTGGATGCAAGAATCTCACCAAGGTACACCATAGCCATGCAACCTAGGATTTTCCTTTGATTTTTCCATTAAAGTTGGAATTTTCTTAACCCTTTGATCATGTAACAATCTCATCTCATCCCTCCATTTGATTCAAGAATCCAATCTAGTACTAACCTAGCCATGCAAGCCTAGGATTTTTCCTTGATTCATGCTTAAAAGTTGGATTTGTTTTGAGTTAAAAATTGGGGAAATGGGAGAGAGAGAAGGCCGGCCAAGAGAGAGAGGGGGGCACCCTTTGCCTATAAATAGAGAGCCATTCTCACTTGAAAATTCACACCTCAAAGCAATTGCTCCTCCTTCTCTCTAGAAATTCCAAGTTTCTTTGTTCTTAGTTCAAACTCTCTTTGTTTTTGTGAGTTCTTGAGCGAAACCCCTAAACCACTTCGAAAACCACCCGACGATCCTAAAAGTAGTGTGGTAGTAGTTAGGTAGTTGTTTCTAAGGAAAGTTTTCCAAAACTTTTCCTTTCGAAGCAATCGGAGTGCCGTTACACTGCCGAAATTCAACCGACGTTCGAACCACCGCCTAGGAGAACGGTAGTTATCCTTCTCTATGTAGTGATCTTTTCTAGTTTCAAAAGTTTACTTTATTTTTGTAAAGAAGTTGAAATCTTACTATGTGAAACTCTACTTACTCCTTAAAAATTTAAAAGTTACTTTGATCGATTGTTTGAAAAGTAAAAATGCATGTTTATGTTGTTTATGGTATTCAAGCATGCTACGTGGCTTAGATGTTGTTATTTTACCATTTCAAAGTTGGAATGATGCATGTTGTATGGAAAAAGTCCCACACGCGGAGTCTCGCATGCAAACGTGACACGAAAACCAAGAAAGTAGACATATGGCACCTAGGGTGTGTTTATCAAGGTTGTTGTGTTTTCCCGGTTGGAAAATATCTTCGAAACTACGTAATGACTATTTCAAGGGTATTACGTAACTGTGTGTGTGTGTGTGCCAATGGGAACCCGGTGCGGCGGAACCATTGTGAGGATACTCGAGAGTCCGGAACGGCGGAATCGAGGTTGGGTGTGTTTGGCTTGGTTATCCGCGTTACGGAGCCAATGCAATGTGTGCCAATGGGAACCCGGTGCGGCGGAACCATTGTGAGGATACTCGAGAGCCCGGAACGGCGGAATCGAGGTTCGGTGAGTTAAAAAGGTGTTTTTGATAAAGTGTAACAAAGAAAAGGTAAACGATGAGTCAAACGCCAACGGTAGTTACAAGCGAATGTAAACATGTTAGCTTATTGTTTTATTCCCTGCTTATGTACTTATCATGTGGAAATCGATGTTAGTAAAGTAGAATTATACTATTGAGCTTTCGTAGCTCATGGTGTTGCCTTTGTGGTGACCCTGGCATATTATATGGGTGGCGACGCCGGTATAATATGTTAGACTTGATAGATGAACAGGGCGACCTATTCACTTTCGAGGCGTATGGAGCAGAAGAACTCGCTAGGTTGGAGGAGCAAGAGGAGCCGTAGAATAGGACCTCTTAGTTTTCCTTTTGTTATCTTTGAACTTCAGTTGCTCCTATGAGAGCCGTTTTGTAATAATGAGCAGTGACTCGATATTTCTGTAATAAATTCCTTTTATTAACGTACCTAAAATTAGGGGCGTTACAGATTATGAGATGGTTAAACTATTGTTGTTATTTGTTTGGTTGATGTAAGTTTAAATGCTACTTCTAGTCGACGTGTTGATGGTTAAGGTTACCTCTAAGATGTCCGAAATCCCGAAGTCTAATCGTCTGTTCATTTTGGTAACCCCTCTTGTATCTCATGTCCTTTTATTGAAAACTCATTCTTACTTATTGCATGTTTCATCCCATTTACATATAACTTGAGTATAGAATTTCCTACTAGGCTAGTGTAGCTCAACAAAATCCTTCTTTTCAGGTTTTAACGCCAGACAGTGGCTTGCATTACATCGTATGCTCAGTGTAGAAGACATTTTTGGAAGCTAACGAAATCTAGCTATTTAATCATCTTTGTGAATCTCTTACTTTGATTAAAGATGAATTTGTAACTAATTCATTTTGATTTCTTTCGATTAAACCATTTGTGATATAAGGACTTATTTGTGCTTGTACTTAAATTAATTTGGGCCGTGGTGCCAAGGATGTATTTCTCGAAACTTGGAGACTTCGTTTGTAACTAAGTAGGTGGGAAACTCATCTTGGGTATTATCTACCTTAATGCGAGTATCTTTTATCGAAATGATTTATATATTTATATTTAAAATTGAGGGCGTGACAGGGTTCCCATGGGAACGCACACACACATCTCACACAATGCCACCAAAATTGGTCATTATGTAGTTTCAAAAATATTTTCACTCCGGGAAAACATATTTTCCTTGTCAACCACACCCTAAGTGCCATGTTTCTAACTTTCTCGATTCTTGTAACGACCCTGATTTTTGGTCGTTAAAAATTTCGTTAAATATTTGAATTTTATTTTAATTTTCTTGTGGTTTGTCAAAATTTCGTTTTTGCTCTTCAAATTTCATTTCTTGGCATTAAACCCTAATTGGCAAGCCTAGTTAACTTCTAACCCTCCGGTTGGAGAAACTAAACTAGGAAGCCATCTAGTCACCGTAAAATGACCGTTTTGCCCCTCATTGGTGTTGGGAAACCGAATCCCCAAGACCCAATAATGACGCGTACAGATTAGATAACAAAAATAAAAACCCTACAAGACGGAATTATGGTTTTACCACAACTCCCTGCGACACGAACGCTGGTTGAACTTTTTATAGCACGCCTTGCTATAAACCACGAATACTGCTCGACCATACCTTACGATCTTCTACCGTATTCCCCACACGTCTAGAACACAAACCGAGTGTGGACTCTTTCGTGATCTGTTTACTCTCTCTAAGCCTGCCTCTATTTACTGAATAATAGAAAAACATCAATCTGACCTAGAGAGCATAACGTGTATATATAGGGTTACGATAGGGACCTAAGGAGTAATAAGTCTGGGCTCCCAGTGTAAATAAGAAAACCTAATCCCACCAGGATTCTATTTCTTATTTCACTAATTATAATTCACCCCACTACAGAATTATAATTGCACTCCCGTCTTTATCTCAATTATATTACGAGCTCCATGTTATTAAATACTTATTAATCTCCCCACGTTAAGATTACAGATACCCGTTGATTAAAACAAATTACTAACAATCTCCCACTTAATCAACATGTTAACTTGAGACTATCCGCTTAACTTATTCGATATGTCGGATACAAATATCCACCTGCAGGATTTAACGTAATCGAAACTTATAAGCTTACTCAAGAGGTATCATCAATCCCTACTAGGACGTGGATTCCATCAATAATTAATAGTTGTCATATACATAATGTTGTGACCCAACTCACCGAGACTATTGACCGTATAAAGATCTCACTCTTTAATGAATCAAAGTCAACAACATTAAATATACACCTCTAATAATTATTTTTGGATTAAGAGCGTAAGCATTCATAATAACCATGAGGTTCCAATTGTCTTATAAAGTTAGTATAAAGACAATTACCTCAATGCGATCCCAGTTCAATACACACAAAGTGTACTAGTACAATAAGTTAGAACTAGACCGTTCCCTGTAGTCAAGAGAGACCTACTAAATATTGTACTACAGTCCTACCGATGGTGTGTCCAGTTCCATCTAAGACTGCGAACTATATCTTATATTTCACAATAACTAATGATCTGATCTTCTGTGTGTAAGCCAAACTCTACATGTCAGAACATCTACTTTGTAAAATAAAAGACACACATGCATAATATACAATAATATTATGCAAACATTGCCCATAAAAGATTCTCATCAAAAATGGATAAAACTGATTAATAAATAGCAATCAAATATTAATCTATTACATAAAAGTATAACTTTTAGTATAATTTTCTAACAAACTCCCACTAAGACTCAAAACCATGCTGCCACGCATCTCACTTCCATTCCCTTTACGTGACTATCAGAAGTCTTAGCTCATAAGCTATTCGTAAAAGGATCTGCTAGGTTGTTTACCGATGCGATCTTGGACATAGTTACATCACCTCACTAAACGATCTCTCGAAACAGGTGATACTTACGCTCGATGTGTTTTCCTTCTTATGAGTCAATGGCTCCTTAGAATTAGCAATTCCACCACTATTGTCACATTAGATGTAAAAGCTAATTGCACTAAAAGAATCACTTCTAAATCCATCAAGAAGTTTCTAAGCCAAAACGGCCTCTTTGACTGCTTAAAAAGCTACCACATACTCGGCCTCCATGGTGGAATTAATCAATGCACAATTGCTTGATACTCCTCCAACTTATGGCTCCACCTCCTAAGGTAAACACATATCCCGATGTAGACTTTCTGGAATCCTTATTTGACATAAAGTTTAAGTCAGTGTACCCATGAGGTACAGACTATCTGACTGGAATACCAACATATGATCTCTAGTTCTTTTCAGATACTTGAGTATATGTTTCACTGCAGTCCAATGCTCTTACACTGGATTACACTGAAATCTACTAACCATGCTAACAGCAAAGCAAATATCAGGTCTAGTACACAGCATAGCATACATGAGGCTTCCTACTGCCAAGGCATAAGGAACTGCCTTCATCTTCTGCATCTCCTCAGGTGTCTTACGACACTGATCCTTGGATAGGTTGATTCCATGACTAAAAAGAGAGGAACCCTTTCTTGGAATCCTGCATGCTAAAACGAGCAAGGATCTCATCGATATAAGTAACTTATGATAAACCCAACATCCTATACTTGCGATCTCACATAAGTTTAATCCCAAGGATGTGACTGGCTTCTCTCAAGTCCTTCATATCAAACAGGTTAGATAGTCACACCTTTATTGAAGACAACATTCCCACATCGTTTCCGATTAACAGATATCATCTATGTATAGTACCAGGAATACCAACACATTTCCATTGCGCTTCTTGTACACACATGACTCATCTGGACATTGATCAAAAAAAAATTGATTGCTTGATCAAAACGGATGCTTCAAGATCTAGATGCTTGCTTGAGTCCATGAACTCCTTAAGCTTGCATAACGTACGCTCTTGACCCTTTGCTATGAATCCATCTGATTCCATAATGTGGATGCGTTCATCCAAATTTTTATTCAGGAATGCAGATTTCACAGCTTTTTGTCAAAAATCTACATCTTTATCTTCTAATTCCTCATTGTAGTTGCAGGGTTCAGCATGTTGTTCTTCAGGGATCATATCATAAGATTCTCCCAAGAACGTATACCGATTGGGTAGGACAACAACCCTCCCATTACGATGAGGTACCAGTGTGTCAACAACTCTTTCTTGCAGTGTAACCTCCGGTTCTATTGGTGTTGAAGAAGTCTTTATCGGTCCATCTCCTCTCAATTTCTTTAGAATCAATCTTGCTTATGGTCTATTTCATAGTCCTTCACTAAGTATCGAGCATTAGTGCTAACAATGACCTTCTGATTCTTAAGACTATAAAATAATCCACATTTCGTTCCTCTAAGGTACCCCACAAACAGACAAACTTATGTCATTGATTCCAATTTATCTGCGTTCCCATTTAGCAATTGTGCTGGACTACCCCAAACCCGAACATGTTGCAGACTAGGTTTGCGCCCAGTCCACAGTTCTATGGGTGTAGATGGTACTAACTTAGATGGTACCAAGTTAAGAATGTACATTACTATTTCTAGTGCATGTCCCCAAAATGAAATTGGTAAATCTGAATAACTCATCATTGATCTCACCATATCTATAAGAGTCGTATTCCTTCTTTTTGCTAAACCATTTTGACGTGGATACTTGGTGCTGAAAACTGGGATGTAATCCCTTCAGCTAACAAGTACTCCATAAACTCTCCCAAGAGGTATTCGCCACCACGATCAGATCGCAGTGTCTTACGACATTTACCTAGATGATTCACCGTTTTTGCCCTATACTCCTTGAATTTCTCAAAGCATTCGGACTTACGGTGCATCAAATAAATGTAAACATTGAATAATTATCAATCAAAGTGATGAAATACTCAAAACCACCTCTTGCTTGGACATTCAAGGGTTCACACAAATCAGAATGAACCAATTTCAATGGCTCTTTGGCTCTATAACCTTCTACTGATAAAAAAGTCTTTTGGTCATCTTACAATCTAAATAGGATTCACAGACTAGAAGTTCCTCAACTTCTAATGAACCTGAAGGTCCATCTTGACTAGTCTAAAAAACCTATTCAGACTAATATGACCAAGTCATAAGTGCCAAAGATACATTTGGTTCAATTTAGAAGGCTCATTTCTCTTACATGGCATATCATTAGTGTTATTCTATTTATGCAGTTGCACTGTAGGAAATATAGGATTAATAAAGTAGAGATTATCCACCAATGAACCAGAATAGATAAAACGTTTATTTAACTTAGTAACCACAAAGTTACTAAAATAAACCAAATATCCATCTTTAATCAACTTAGAAACTGAAACAAAGTCTCTTCTAAGTATGAGAACATAAAGACAATCTCTCAAAATTAAATTCCTATTACTAAAATTTAAAATAACATTTCCCACTACAACTGCTGCCACTCTCGTAGCATTACCCATGTGTAGATAAATCTCTCATCACTGAGTCTTTTGGTTTCTTGGAATCCATGCAATAAATTGCAAATATGATTAGTGGTTCACGTATCTACACACCAGGTACTGACAGATGACATCACTAAACATGATTCAACGACTAGCGACAAGATGTATCTTGATTATTCACTTTATTGAGATAGAATAGACATTCATTCTTCCAGTGTTCTTGATGTTTATAGTGAAAACACTTGCCCGCAGACTTTTTCACTCTACCTTGAGGAGCATAAACTGCCTCCATAACCTTTTTTCTGAGACTTGTTCTGCTTCTTCTTGCCTTTCAGCTTAGAAGTAGAAACCTTCTCTGCCACTAACACTGATGGTGGTTTCTTCACAACCAAAAGACCCTCAACTGCTTGGAGTTCCTTAAGAAGTTTCGCCAAAGATAAATACATTTTGTTCATATAATAGTTCAGGCGAAATTACTTAAAACTCTCAGACTGCAGTGAGTTAAGAACGAAATCGATCTGGATTTTCCCATCAATTTCAACTCCAAGGATCTCTAGTTCATTAAGAAGAGCTATCATCTTCAGAACATGATCCTTAATCGGGGTCCTTTCAACATGGGTGATACTCACCAATCTTTTACGAAATTTTACTTTCTGTTATGTGGCATTCTCATCAGGTTTAGGAGGGCATACCTTAGACAGCACAAAAATTGTGCCCTTCAGCAGTTAACACAATATCCAAGTTCCTTTTTCAGTCAATATAATTCGATCCAGTAAGTTTATTTTCTTTGAGAATAATGACAAGTGGATTGAAAAAAAACCCATTTTTGAATCTGAGAATCACATAACAACAATTATGAAGGGTAATAAAAATTTTGAATTTCACTTTAATATTGGTTCCCTCTACCACATGTTAAAAGAAAAACATTGGCAACCCTACACACCGTAAAAAGCATGCCTCGATGGGAAATCTCTACTCTTTATCATTTGTGTAGATAGGCACAACCTTTTAATTTTATTATCTAGACACTATACCGTGTCAAGCAAAATTAAATAGCCAATATAGTTTCGGTCCTATAAATAATAATAGTGACTCAGATGGTGAGGATACTATTATTTACAGCTAAGAATATACCATTACCTAGCCCCATGACCCATTGTTCCGTTATGAATTACCTCAGATGGTGAAGTAATTCATACAACAATTATCATAGACCTATCCTTTAAGGAAGTTTATACCGATGAGGCCATAATTAATTTTACCCGATGGGGGAGAAGGTTCTAAAACCATCACACAAAATTAATTATATCATCTACATACTAGTAATGGAGACCGTGGGATTTATAAAAAATAAACTCCCTCTCCCACTTAGTTATTTAAAAAAAATTTGTGAGGGTTATCAAAATTTTCGAGTTTACAAAACCGCGATCTAGGTCAAAGCCAATTATCACCATGTTATCCCAATATAGTAAACTATCACATATGCAAACAATATAGAAACACAAATAATAAGTAAGCATAAGATAAAGAATCCAGTTATTATGGTCAAGGATGCAATCCTTGAGCAGTAAAGAATCCTTCTAAACTTGAAATCCTTAAGTAATAAGGAGTCCTTTCAAACTTGAAATCCTTAAGCAATTCTTCCAAACTTGAAATCCTTCAGCTATACTTGTGTGAAAGACTAAGATACTATGAATCAATTAAGGAAACCAAAATCCAACCGTGCTTAGGCAAGAAAATTCGAATTTGACATATTCTTGCGTAAACTGCACAGCTTTCAGTATTTGGCCATATCTTCCTCATCCGACCTTCAATTGAAGTGATTCAAATTGGGTTGGATTCAAAATTCAATTATCTACAACTTTCGTGAAGAACAGATTTTCTGATTCCAACGTTTACTTGGTCGAAATAGCCCTGCAATCAGACCCTATGAATCTGAAAAAAATCTGTTGCAAGCCAAACAGCTTGTCTCTTTTGTATCTACCATCTTCGATCTCCGAATAACTGTCAAATGCTATTACAATCGAAGAAACATACAAATATTGATCTTATGCCTCCATTGGAGTTCACATGCTACGTTAATTATTACAACCACGAAAAATAATCGTGGCACCCAATAAATAACACATGCTACGTTAATTATTACAACCACGAAAAATAATTTTGGTACCCAATAAATAACAATAACCATGAAAAAATTATAGTAGGATCCAATCACATAAAATCAACAAAAATCATGTGACCATAATAGCTGGGTAAGAACGCTGCAAAACAGAGTTAGCACAGTTCTACGTTCTACCTTCTATAACCTACGGACAACATGGCATGTTTAATCCATACGCGTGATTACAGCCTGCTCTGATACCACTGTTGGGAAACCGAATCCCCAAGACCTATGACGCGTACAGATTAGACAACAAAAATAAAAACCCTACAAGACGGAATTAGAGTTTTACCACAACTCCCTGCGACACGAACGCTGGTTGAACTTTTTATAGCACGCCTTGCTATAAACCACGAATACTGCTCGACCATACCTTACAATCTTCTACCGTATTCCCCACACGTCTAGAACACAAACCGAGTGTGGACTCTTTCGTGATCTGTTTACTCTCTCTAAGCCTGCCTCTATTTACTGAATAATAGAAAAACATCAATCTGACCTAGAGAGCATAACGTGTATATATAGGGCTACGATAGGGACCTAAGGAGTAATAAGTCTGGGCTCCCAGTGTAAATAAGAAAACCTAATCCCACCAGGATTCTATTTCTTATTTCACTAATTATAATTCA
>BPLS01000547.1:68833-89178 GCA_019656275.1 Rhododendron kiyosumense
GGGACTTTAAAAGGTGTCCAGGATTTTCAAATTTGGGTGTCTACAGTGTACAGCTCATCCTGTGCATCTACATGGTCTGACACATTATACCAGCGTCGCCATCAATATAATATGTCAGGATCACCAAAGGTAACACCATGAGTTACAGGAGCTCAATAGAATAATCCAAACCCACTAACCCATAACTTACAAGTAATAGACCCCAAGGTTAACGATTTCCATATAGTATATGAAATTACAACCAAACAGTTAACAATAACACATTCACATTTGCTAACTAACGTTAGTGTCCGTGATTTTCTGAGTTTCTCCTACGCGACTCATCGTAGACCGTGTCTCATTTTCATTTACCAAATCAACATTTCCAAATCGTTTTTTTACACACCCAACCTCGTTTCCGCCGTTTCGGGTTCCCGAGTATCCTCACGATGGTTCCGCCGTCCCGGGTACCCATTGGCACACAATTGCATTGGCTCCTCTCCGCGGATAACCAAGCCATACGTCACCATGGTTCCACCGCTCCAGGTTCCCATGGGAATGCGCACAACCTCACAATGGTTCCGCTGATTTGGATTTCCATTAGAACACACACACACACATTCCCACAATGGGCAAGTCCGGCTTCATTACGATTTCAAAACACACCTTGTCATTAACACACCATAGGTGTCATGTTTCTATTTTCCTTGATTTTTGTGTCTCGTCACATGCATAAACTCCGCGGTAGGACTTTTCACGTATACATAATGCATTCATCGAAATCTTGAAAATAAACTAGCAAGATCATCCAACTCTATATTATTTGGCATGCTTGAAGCACAACTTAAGGCATAACACCACATGTACGGACGCCCTTGGAGTGGAGACCACTTATACTTTATTACAACCACAAGTAATGCAAGAAACACATGTATGCAATCTCATAACCATCTTAAAGATCAAAATATGAATACTTACAATCAAACGTTAGGCTATTATCTTTTGAAACTCGTTCTTTCTTTCTTTTCTTTTTGGAAAGTTCAAAACCACATATGTTTTTCCGAAAAATATAGTTTATGAGTTCAACATACTCCCCATCCTTTTCATTATTTCAAGGAAACCTTTCAAGTACTTCATGCATTTCTAACATTTTAAGCAAAAGATAACATTATCTACTTAAGGAAACTAGTTAGGGATATTTTACGCATACGAGCTCGCTAATTATTTCAAATACTTTAACTTGCCTTATCATAAAAAAAATAACTAAAGTTATACTAGAGAGAATGAGTAGAGATTAATCTACCTTGATCTGAAACTAGTCGGGGCCGAATAAGATAGTTGGAAAATTTCTTCGGGCGGTGAAACTCGCAAATCTGGACAAAACTTTGGATGGCAGTAACTCGGTCAATATTTGGCCGAATATGATTGTTCTTGGGTCGAAATTGAAGCTCTAGAAGTGCTCTACAACTTTTGTGAAGGAAGTTGATCCTAGAAACTACTTTAGGTAGGAGAAAAATGGTGATAAAGGAAGAGACAGTATGCTGGAAATCCGAGATTTTTACTGAACTTTGGATGCCAATATCTTTGTCATTTCTTCACCGATTGGGGTGGTTCTTGGGTCTAACTTGAAAGTCTCGAAGTGCTCTACAACTTTCCCGAAGGGAGTTGGTTCTAAGAACTAATTTAAGCAGGAGAAAAATGAAGTGTTGTGAAGGGCAGTAGGCTGTCTGGAAATTGGAAATGGTTTCTAGAGAGAAGTGAGAGCAAATGAGTGAAGGTGTGAGTTGAATGGAAGGCATGGGGTGCTATTTATAGCCAAAACTTGACTCCCTCTTTCTCCCCCCATGGCTGGCCATCTCTCTCTCCCATTACTCATGGATTTTTCCCCATTGTTTGGTCAAATCAAGCCCTCCAATCAAGTCATAGCCTTCCTTCACTTGTCAATCCAATACTAGGCCAAATCCTAGGTTATTATGAAGGGTTTTAAGGCTTGTCATGTCCTAGAATGGATTATCTTGCAAGAAAGAATAAAATCAGTGGCTAGGGTTGTACTTTGAAAGACTAAAATGGGTTGGAAAGTTGTACTTGGCTTGAGTGTGAGAGTGGTTAAAAGGTTAACTTGTGTAAGTGTCCAAAATATGCGCACACACACACACACACACTCTCCCTCTCTCGGCCTCTCCCCTCTCTCTCTCTCTCTCTCTCTCTCTCTCTTGTGTACACACACACACACACACACACATATATATATATATATGCTTATATAGTGTAAGTATACCAAGTACAAAGTAGTCCTATTAGGTCTATTGGAAGAGAATAAGGGCTATGGGTTTTCATGTGACAAGTCAATAGAAAGGATATGAGTAAAACTTTCCTAGATAGCACATATGTACATACAAACATATATAGATATGCTTATATTAGGCTATGAGGTGTATATACCTATATATAAGCACACATATGTGCTTAGAGAATCTGGTAAAGTAACTTTGGCCCATGCCTTTGTCTAGTCAAATCAAGGCTTCATTGGCAACCTAATGACTATTGTCTAATGGTCAAAAATTTTCCTAGCATTTATGGACCAATGGGTAAAGAATAAAAATGATTATAACTTGTCTTATCAACCATGTGTTGACAAGTATGGTCTATTATCCAATGGATAATATTTTCCCTAGCAATTATTGTCCAATGGACAAAGAAATATTGGTGTGTTGGATATGACTAGTCATGGGATTCTATTATCCAATGGATAATATTTTCCTTAGCTTCTATTGTCCAATGAACAAAGGAATATTGGTAATAATTAGGGTTTGAAATGACTAGGCTTACTTCTTTTGGAAGCAAAATAAGGGTTTCCAATGGTCCAAGATTCTTATATGACTTGTCTTGTCCAATCTAGGATTTTATTGGCAAGACTAACTTCTATTACCCAAGGGGTAAAAATTTCCCTAAGATTCATCATCTAATAGGTAAAAGGTGATGGTGATGTCAAGTTTATTCTAGATAAGACAACACATAGATTTGGGAGAGTCTATTGTCCTATAAGTTGGGGAAAGCACACTGGCACATAGATTGGGATAAGTATACTTCTAATCACCTTATGAACTAATGGGTAATAATTTCCCTACTTTTTATTACCCAATGGACAAGTAATCATGTCATACTATTCATGACAGGACAAATCAAAGGTACTATGATGGCATGGCTTTAACCAATGGTTACTAACGTTCCTAGGTTTTATTATCCACTAGATATGTTATCATGTCACACCATTCACGACATGACAAGTCTAAAGTATAATGATGGGTAGCCAAGTCATACTATTATCCAATGGACAATAGTTTTCCTAGTTTCTATTACCCAATGGATATATATGGGTTCAAAAGGTTTAACTAGGTTTCTAGGAAGGTTCATAAAGTCCACCAGGTTTAACTAGGGTTGGGAGGGTTCATAAGACTCAAAGATGGTGGTCCATCTATGGTTAGGGAAATGTAACTAGGTGAAAGGGTAAGTAGGTTTTTCTAACTAATTGGTTGAAAGCTAATTCTACTTGCCAAGTAGGATTTCTAGCCAAGAAATACAATTTAAGAATTTATTTTATTCACTAGAAAAATATACAAGTGCTTCTACAAGCATACTTGTCTTTGGAAAAGGACTAGATCGTCCGAGCGAAAAGATAAAATTTTATAAGTCTCAAATCTAATTTTGACAGATTATTAAAGTTAAAAAGGAATTTTAAAAGTAAATCCAAGTAATTAAAAATAAAATTCAAATTTTTAACGAAAATTTTATTTACCAAAAATCAGGGCCGTTACAAATGGCTTGGTGTAGACACCCTATTTTGGACTTTACAGATTAGTTTACTTACAGTATTTGATTCCCCAATGATGAAATGGATCAAGAACACTCCAGGAATGTTAGTGTAATTGAGCTTTGAGTGGTTAAACCCCTTTAAAACCCTTTAAACCTAACCCGAAATGCCTCAGCCGAAACCCTACTTGCTTACGCTGGTCCCACACCAATGTGCGCTGGTCCACTTGCTGCATGTCAGTCATCTGTTAGCTTTGACCGTTGAACAGGATTGGACCCACGCAGGCTAACTACCTGCATACGCCGGTCAAACCTAGTCCCATCACCTTTATTTAGCCATGATCACAGGACTTTTGGGGTGCCCCACGCTCTATTTATTTGTCTAAGAAGCAATCTCGGGGCAAGGGGATGTTCCCTCTCTCACAAACAACCCCCATCACCTTTCCTTCTTCATTTAATAAAGGAAGACTTACTGGCCAAGGCTAACCAGCCTGCCTTGGTTGGTTACATCCCTCCCCATCTCCTATATATACCCCCCTTCATTCCCCATACAAAGGGTTCACCAAGTTACAAAAAAAGTTAAGAGTTTGGTTCATCATTTTGCAAGGTCCTAACTCTATCTTTTGTCCATCTCTCCTTTACCAAAGGAAAGCACTAGCAAGCCACATACCACCTTTTTCATCCATCCATCCATATACATTCTCCATTAAGTAACTCTCAAAGTGCAAAGCTCATTCACCTTTCAAACCCATAACCAAAGGTATATCACCTAGGTAATACTCTCTATTCTGATCCCTGAGGGGGACTGACAGGGTCAAGGATGGTAATCAATACAAGTCTTGGCCCTAAAACTGGCAAGATTTCAAAAATCGTTTCTGGCTAGAACTAGCGTGCGCCAGTCATGAGCTCGCGTACGCCAGTCCTTGGTAGTACATGCAAAACTAGCTTGGGGATTGGTATCTAGTTATTTTGTGTTTTAATATATTCATACATCATTGTGAGCATGTTAAAAACCAGTTTATTGCTTTCTTTTGATAAAACTGTTAGTTGTATTTCAATACTCATATTTGCTTTAATGGAATACCTCTGGGTCTTTCTAATCATGTCTCAGAACCCAGAAAGTGCGAAGCCAAGCATTGACCAGAGGGCTACAACCAACGTGCTGTAGTGGTTTACCCGCGCACGCAGGTCTTCCCAGGCCACTGGCTAGCTCTTGCATGGTAACTAGGCCTTGGCCTCTGTTTTTATCCTCACACTGTTTATGAGATGTTTTATTCATTTTGTGGCTTTGTAGCCCTTTAACTGTCACTAACTATATACAAACTGCCATATAAATTGATTGGTTTGTCTTGGGTGTGCACTGGTCATTTCCAGAGCCCAGAGGGTTGAAAATAAGAACTGTGGGTTTGAGCTTACTGGCGTACGCATGTTCTGTAGAGGTTTATGAAGGTCAAGTCAGCATGCAGTGACTTGGTCAGTGCATGCTGGCTTCTTCTTGCGTATGTCACTCTAAAACAGTGCCTTCTAGTCTGTTTAAAACTCCCACAGGAGTCTATTTTCATCCTATATTAACTGTTTCAATAAGCATGCATGCTATTTATCACATCCTGCCAACATGTTACAATTTTAAATCCCTTTAAACTATTCCCTCGCCCTAACTGGCTAAAAATTGATTAAAGAGAGAGAATCACAAACGTTTTACAAATGCCCGAGTAGAGACCAATCTCCAGATTGGGCGAAAGGGGTGCCTTAAAACCCTTCACCTCTCGCAGCCTGGCTCTCAAACCTCAGATATCAAGGTGACGACGAACCAGTCTACACCTTTCAAAATCAAACAACGTAGCAGACGTTTCAAGTTCGGTTCCTTGGGTGGCATACCACAAAAACGCATGTGTGACGTTGAATTGAGCGTTTCGCTGCGTTTTTCCAAAAGGGCACACCCGACAAAACTAGATTTTTCTAGGGGCGTGCCCACACTTTTAGATGCTGGGGTTTAGGCAAATGGATCAAAAAGCTGTTGAATATTCCAAAATCTGGAAAACATTGATTTACAAGCCGCTTAATGGATGTCTCGGCCGCTCAATGGATTTTGCAACCATGGAAACGATTTCCTGGCAAAAGACCAAACTTCGTGGGCTTGCTTCGGACACTCCCAAACTCGGTTTTGCATGTTCTTTGAACCGTTGGAAAGCTTGTTGAGTCTAATTTCTAACCCAAGTGGTTTGGATCAAAAATATTTTGTACATCTAAAGATATGACGATTTTACCCTTAGTGGGTCAAAAAATAGATTGCTTTGGTAAAATCCTCGCATCTCCCTCATTTCAAATCAGATTAAGGCTTATTATATATCAATAAAGAGGGTTTTGAAAGTACTACAAGGTGGTGGACTCCAACCACAAAAATAAGTTTAATTTATGAAAAATGGGCTGAAAGTAGACTTATTTGAAGATCGACGGTGCTACTAAGGCTAAAACATGTGTCAACACATTTCTATCCACTCTAAGTGTCATTTGGCACTCTTACACCTTGTTCCAAAGTGCTTCTTCATCCCTTAAGAGTTCCACAAAGTTCCTAAGGCTTTCATGATGTCAACCACAACAATTGGAAACCTGCTTATCATCGGGATCATCCCAAGGTGGGACTTGAAATACTTGTCTTGCCAAATTGGGGTGTCTATAGATGCCCCTCTTTGACTGAGCTTATATAGGCTGCGAGGCGTATTTAAGTAAAAGTCAAAGCCGTAAAACAACTCAATTTGGCCAAACAACTATCTTAAGAGTTTTTGAAAATATTTTTAGTTATGGTCGAGCTGGGTGCACTACGCCAAATTATGCTTTTTCCGGCATTTCATAAACGCCGGTAAAGATGAAATTAATGCCAGTAATAGTATTCCTGGCATTTGTTGATGAAAATAAAAAAATGCTGCTCAGACAAGTGTCGGTAATACAAAAATGGCATTTGTACAAATGCCAAAAAAAACCCGGCATTTGTTGTTGGTTTTCCCGGCATTTATAAACCGTCGGCAAAAGAATAACCGAAAATGCATTTATTACCAACAGTTGGTGCAAATGCCGGAAAAAGTAGTATTATCGGCATTTTATAAGTGCCGTAATTCTTATCACTTTTACCGGCATTTTCCAAATGCCATTTTTATATATTGGTATGTTCTTTTCATTGCTTTTACCGGCATTTATAAATCCCAGCTAAAAGTTTTTCCGTACTTTAACAAATTATCCTAACATGGTACTACCATTTTTTACAACACAATATCTGCTGCTTACGAAATTGTAATTGCCCTTAATGATATGACGTTCAAAAAAAAAAATCAGGGCTATATTACCCATCCAGCCATCTTCCACTGTTGCACACCAAATTAATAAGAACACTATATATTGTACACTAAGATTTCAATACAAGGAAAGCATGTGCAAACATAGCATCAGTTCAATATGCTAGACAAAATCAAAGAAATCAAATCCTAACACTAAAATTGAGATCACGAAGAAGCTTGAATACAGTCGACATAAACATCTCACTAAGAACTTGTTCTAAGGAATGCGCCATGGCCATTAGGAGCTACCGAGAAGTCATCAAAACAATTATACTGTACAAGACGTGATTGAAACAAGGTTTAATAAAACTTGAAGTGAACTTATCATCAACAAAGAGACAATTGAACATATGAACATCAATGTAGGCAAGCTCTTTTTTCATAAAAACCATAAAGCACATACAACACGATCCCATAATATGAATGTCAAATGCCGCGCATCTGAATCTTCATCCTCTACTAGCTTAGTTGTTAAAAAGCATAAATAGTACCTCACAATTTTAGCAACTTAACTAATACCTAGAGTACCTTACAAAGAGTAAATATGAATGTCAAATGCCGCACCTATTGTTTTCCTTTTGCCTATCAAACCAAGGGGGAGCAATGCCGATTATAGTTACACATCATGACGTGTTCCTGAACAGAAAACATTAGGAAACTCATCATCTCTTGACAAAGAAAGATAGCTAAATACATGCAGCCCTGTTTAACTTACAACAAGGGTCTATCACATTACAAAGGAGTGGAGTTTACATTACAAAATTGCTAAAGAAAGATCAACTTCAATAGACTACAAGAATAGGTGCTCTAAACTGCTATCAAGAAAAAATCTAAGTTTGAAATTGAAAATGAAACTAGACTACAGGAACTTAATCAAAACATTCCAAAAATAGCAGCCTACAATACTAACCCAAAAAAATAGCTAAAACATGTTAATGAATAAAAAGCCATCAACCCAACAATTACCTGCTTATCCAACTAGACAAGATATTGCACGACAGCTGCACCATCCCTTATGTGAGCATCTTTTAACCCATCCAACTCTACAGGGTTCTGGAATGTTAACCATAAAGTCAACTAGGAAAAAGAAAGAAAGTGTATTTGGCAGAACAATAGAATATAGGTGCACAAACATTTGCTATATGTGACCAGTGACTTGAGGGAAACAAGGGGATCCCATCTCCCCTTATCTCTTTCTCCTAGTAATGGAAGGATTGTATTATATTTTTCAAAAGAAGATCGTTGAAGGACAGTTTACTTACCATCCAAAGGGTGCCTCTCTGTGTCACGCCCTCGATTTTTAACATAAATATAAATGATTTCCATAAATAAACTTCGCCATAATCCTTACGATAACCAAAATAATGTAGAATTCCCAACATATTACACCTTTGGCTCCGAGGCCCAAATTAACATAAGTACTGAATATTCAAGGGTTAAGAATTACAATTTTTCCGTAGTCAAAAGATCTACGAATAAAGTTACAAATACATCTTCAAAAGAAATTTACAAAGATGCCTAAGTAACTCTTCGATGATAGCTTTCAAAACAATGATCATACATGCTATTGCCCTGCATTGGTACCTGAAAATGATAATAGGCTTGAGCTACACTAGCTCAGGAGGAAATTCTACGCTAGCATTATATGCAAGAGAAATGCAAGAATGATCACAAGGCAGGAACGGGATATAGACCACACGATAAGCAATAACCAAGGGTTAACAATCCAATGTACCCGATACGAAATTTGGTAAACCCCTCAACCTCCAATCATATCAATTTCCCATGTGTCCAATGTCACCTCACGTTATGTGTCATGAGCTGAAGCTCCTGCCGGGCTAATTATGGGACCTCGATATCCCCTGCCAAGCACCCACCTAGAAGGTTAGGCCTTGAGTGTTCAATATGAGCGTTAGCTCCTGCCAGGCACCCACCCGTCGATGGGCCCCGAATGTTCTCGTTGTGTCGGTAAATGTCCAAGAATCTTGTACTCACATAAGGTGTCATTTCAATTCAATTCAATTCAAGCGAAGTTCATGTGTTAATCGATATCAAAATTTATCGAACAAGGACAAGGGATGCAAAGGACACACAACGAACTCAAGGAGTAAGATTAACAATACTACGGAGTGATTTGGTGATGTCTAGAACAAGTTAGAAATGATCAGGGGTCAAAACAATGGAGTTTGAAGCAAAGAACAATAGCTGGAATAAGCTACTATTGTATGGATACTGCGAATTCTAGTATCTATACAACAGTGGCTAAAAACGGTCCAGTGAGCATTGTATCGATACTGATTACAGCAGTAGCTTAGAGCGTTCCAGAGACTCCTGTATCGATACTGAGCAGAGCAGTATCGATACAAACGGGTGTTCGCCCAGATTTTCTACAGGTTTCAGCGATTCCAACAACAACAACAACGACCGAAGACTCGATTCAAGACTAGAAAACACTTCTATTACATATATTGAGAGGTAGAATCCCTACCTCGAGGTCGAAGAACGAAACCCACAAAGATACGAGCCCTAGCTTTTCGAAAACCTTGATTCAAACGAAATACGACTCCTCCGAGCTCAAACCAACGCGATACGGATCACCTTACACGTAAAGGATGAAGGTTTGAAGGTTATTTTGGTGGGTTTTGAGAGAAATTTGGAGAGGGAGCAAGAGAGAGGGAGAGAGCTGGTAAGAGAGAGAGAAAGCCGGTGAGGGAGTGAAGGAGAAAATAATCTCCTACTCTCTCACCCTCCTATATATACCCACACATCCTCAAATCACACTTGCACCCTTCAACTAATCATCTTATCGCATTAGCCCCAAATCATATAAACACAAATTATTTCATATTTCTCCATTTATAAACATTAAACTTAATTCAATTAAATACAGGTCTCTACACTCTGTCCATATCTTATCTAGCATTTGCTGATGATCTCTTCCTTCTCTCTAGTGCTGCCATTCTATAAAAGGTCATCAAGGATACAATTGATGAGTTCTATCATTCTTCTAGAGTAAAACCAAATCTGAAGAAAAGTCAATTTTTTTTTCAGGGGTGGATCCTGTTGTTAAGGTTGCTATTCTTAATCTTTTACCAATCCAGAAGGCAAAATCCTAGTGCGATATTTGGGAGTACCACTTATCTCCACTAGGCTGAATTATGAAGACTATATTTAGCTTAAGGAGAGGACACAACAAAGGATTACAAGTTGATCTAATACGGTTCTTTCATATGGTGGTCGTGCCCTTCTAATTCAGTCAGCCCTCTTCAGTATGCAAACCTACTGGAGCTCGCTGTTTACATCTTTTAAAGAGTGGAAGTTTGTACTCCTAAGGCTACAAGAGGTTTAGGGTTTAAATCTTTTAAAGAGTGAAATAGAACTTCTATGTTGAGACATTTTGTGGGCCATCTGTAAAAAGCAAGGCACGTTATGGGGCAAAGGGATTCACAGCTTTATGATAAATGAACATAATTTTTGGGGTATGAAGATGCATCAAGACTGCTCATGGACAATGAGAAAACTTCTGAAACTGAGAGAGATGGGCAAGGCCTTAGTAAAACATACCATTGGTGATGGGTAGGGTACCTCTTTGTGATTTGACAACTAGCATCCTTGGGGTCCACTGTATAAATTACTAGATGGAAGAACAATGGCTATCCTTGGCAATGCTATCTTAGCTAAGGTAAGCTCTGTTATTTTAGATGGCAATTGGCATTGGTTTTGTTTGGTTATCTTTAGTGTTTTGTTGTACAGTTTCTTGTATGGGGGGGGGGGGGTGTTCGGCCCTGTGTTTTTGCTAGTTGATTTGGTATAGATGATCCATTTACCAAAAAGAAAAACCAGTGTATGCCAAAAAGTTCAAGGGAATTGACATTCAAACTCGAGGTTTAGATTCTCCCTAGCTTTGTTTTTCATTTAGCATCTCTTTATTTTTTATCTCCAATTTGGCCCATTGGTCCAATAAGATTTACAAGTCTAAGGGAAGAGGAGAACTGACTTTGACTCAATCCAAGAATTCACCATTAGGGTCTCAAATATAATAGATAGTTATGCAAGATGGATATCTATCTTATAAAACAGGATGGTCTTTAGGAATATTCCTAACAAAATATTCTCTCTCAACGATTCAGATTAATTCCAAACACAAATTTTATCTACTCATACAAACAAATCCAATGGTCCAGATTTCTCAACCCTTCACATACAAATCAATGGCATCTTCGTAAATAGCTTATATTATTTGGACAAAAAATATGGGTATCTGTATCAGTTCAAAATTTGAACAAAACGTGGCATGGGCAATTTCTCTCTCTTACTTTCCTCTCGAAAGTCGGTCTCTCTTTCTCAATTCAATGGCTTCTCTCTCTTTCTCTCTTCCCCCCTCACTTCACACTCCCCAAACCTAGCACAATCGCACTCACCACCTCCTCCTCTCTCTCTCTCTCCTCCCTCCCCGCCGCCGCTTCTCCGCCTTTCCCCCGTACAGATCTCCCCCCCGACGATCCTCGCACTCAACCTGTCTCGCATACGTAACAGGCCTGCCATCCAAACCCCGCATAGTCACACTCGACCTGGTTTCCTTGCTCCGGACAATCAATCCACTTCAGGTACTTTGTATTTGCAAATTATTGCACACGCATACGTATATGAATCTATACACCTATTTTCAAGACAAAGATTGAATTTACTATCTGGATTTGTGTTGGATTTAGTTGACTTATGGGAATCATATGATTTTTTCTAGTTGTCGGTGTGTGTTTGTTTTCTAGGGTTTAAAGAATTTGGGGGTTTGTGAGTATAATTTAATATCTTTTTGTCTCGCACTCAACCTGTTTGTTTTCTAGCTTTTTCTTTTTTGTATTTTCTTTTCTGTTTATTGGTTGCTACAAATGAAAGGAAAAATTGGACACTCAATTGTATTATGTTCATCTGTTCTGTTGATACAGAAACTGATGCCTCTCTCTCTATGGAAGCTCTGTCAAAGAAGGTAAAAAACAGCAATCCTACCCTACTCTCTTCTCTCTCTCCATTTGATGTGCTAGGGAGTAGGTTCTGCTATTCAGAGGCTAAGGTTTTCCATTCAAATAACTGCTTTCTACTTTCTTTTTATACTGCTGTAACCTTAGTATACTGCTTTCTCCATTCTTTTTTCTGTTGTATTGCGGAAAGTGTAACATACCCAATATTTAAGTGACCAAGGCCATGTCTTGAGGAAAAAAAAGAAAACGAAGATAGAAGAATCTTGAGATTGTGATGATGTTAGTTTTCTGTTTTTCCTTTTTTGTCCGGTTACAAAATAAAGGAACCAATCTATTATTCTCCCACAAAAGCATGTGGCCAACTTTTGGGTCCAATTAACGCGTACTAGAGGTTGAGGCATATGCGATGCGTGTACAAGTCGGATTTTAACAAAATTTGTAAAAGTTCAATCAATCTCAAATAATAAATGGGAAGCTATTGTGCAAATTTCGTCAAAATCTAACTTGCGCGTGAAAATAAAAACCAAAAACTAATAATATGCGGTGAACATATCAGTGTTGAGTTGTTCATAAAGCTCAGTTTATTGATTTTTTTATTTTAATTTCGCCTAATGTATTGCGAAACTCAATGTCTCGAATTTCAAAGCCTTGATCAGCGATTCTCTCTCTCGACCTCCTCTTCAAATTGGGTTTCAGATTTGATCTCCTCTTCAAGATGGGTTTTGGATTTAAACGATTTTGGAGGTCAGTTCTCTCTCCCTTACACACACACACACTATTTTATTTTGATGATCTATTTGTGTCTGATCATTCCTAATCATTATATACCTCATGTACCTCTTGTTCAACTTCTTAGCATTCCCATGATTCTATACTATTGAATACGTGAATACATTGGTTATATGCGACCTTCATAACTTAAAATTTCTATTGGCTCTCTTTGCGTTATCAGGCTTCATGACTCCCAAATTTTGTTGATTGAGGACGAATTGAACATTGCGCTCACCCCAGCAATGAGAATAGCCAAGGGCAATGGTAAGAACACATTTATTTCTCGGAGATATTACGTTGGGAGTTTTTGTGTTTGTTTGGATGAGTTAGGAGGGTTTGGAATAATTTCTAGGGCTCTAAAAGTCATTCATGCTTATCTATTGTGCATGTAAGGGGATTTTCTACCTAGATATCAAGCTTCCATCTATTTTGGTTTTTTTTGTTATGAAAAATATTGCGACATGATCGGAAATCCAGAGTACAACTCCATTAACACCAAAAACATATTACAGATTATGTAAGCATGAACAGAAATAAAATATACAGAAACTTTGTAACATCGAACCGAGCCCTGAATCAGTTTCCTTAAAACAGATTCGCCGCCTCACCGTTGGGTGTTGGAGGTTGATCGACGTCTGTCTCCCAGAATAGAACGGTTGGACCACAGCTAACGGAACACCACCGGAAAGCCGCCTTGGCGAACTGAAACTATGTCTGCCTCTCTCTCACACAAGAACGAACTCAGAGTATGTTGGGAATGTATTTTCTGAACTTGTGTACAACCCAAAACGGGACTGCCCTATTTATACATCTCTGGAAGGTTTTGCAACATCCAGAAAATGAATAGGGCCTTCAATTCACAGCCTTGAATAGGATGATTCAATACAGGAAACTGCCACAACGAATTGGTGATTAAACTCTGCCATAAACCACACTTTTATGGGGCAATAACTTGCTGAAAACTGCTGTAAATGAAGGGGAATTCGTCCAGGTACAATGAACTTGGATTGGGGATCCGTCGGTTGCCTCGGTGTGCCCCAATTTCCATTCACTATTCTGAAAATTTCCAACATTTTTTTCATGATCTGTCCAAAGATTTGATTTTGTTTTCCTGGGTGACTTGATCATTTGAACATTAATTTGTGGTTTGAATGGCTGGAACATTAATTAGGTGTTGTTAAGTGGTTTTCAGGCTTCATCTTAGGGATTTTACTTATTGTAATATTAGGCAAGAACAGGGAAAATGCGAAAGCCCAAACCACAAATCACATGATAAATTTTTTTTTGGTGTGTGTGCGCGCGCACATGTCATGTAGTTCATAGTTCTTATGCTCATCTCTGAGTGTTTGACTGCTGGTGATAAGTTTCACTCCTTAGTCATTGAATCATTTGCCTTCACGAAGGGAGATGAGCGTGAGGCCATTCAGTTTATTGTTGTTCATTATTAAGTTATTTTCCTACGATCTATTTATTGTTTTTGTCAGAGAACTTTTGTTCCTCTTAATTCATAGCTATTGGTTTCCCTACTTCTTAGAAGGGTTTTGTAAGAAATCACATGCATTTTAATACCTATTTTTGGAAAAACTATAAATGGATTGATTCTGGCCATGTATCTATCTTTGGCCACATAAATGGACTGATGGGCCTGCCTTTAATAGTTTAGCGGCTTTAGCCGTTGGTATTAGACTTCAATGGGCTGTGGGGAAATTCATAATTCTCTTTCTTTTTTTTCCATGGCTTGCTACTATGGTTAGTTGGTTACTCAATTTTCTTGCACCAATTTCAGGGATTCTACAAAATATTTGCCATGCAATCACCTTCAAACAGTTGGAAGCACCTTAGCTTAGTGATCATGTTGGCCATCGTTGTTGTTGGGAAAGTTGTCCGACTCGAACCTGGAAAATTTAGGCAGTGGAAGACTATAATGTCTTAGTTGGAACTTTAGAGACTTTCATCGAGGAGAAGGAAGCAGTTGCAGAAATAGAGTTGTTCCTTGGAGGCAACATTAATGGAAAGGACAAGGGTTCTGAACTTGAAATATGGGAGTTGGATTTAAGATCTGAATTGCCTGTTTTATTTATACCTCACAAAGAATCGCGATCAGAATGCATTGCGCTGTGCCTTCAGGCACGGGCATGCACTAGAAATTGTATTCAATTTTCGTTGTATGTCTAAAGGAGTGTGGTGCCGCTCTTTCTTAGAAATTGTATCTTGAAAAATGCTGAAGCTGTAAATTGGTAACTGTAAATTGTATCTAAAGGGTTCTGTTGTTGTTGTTGTGTTGTGGGAAAGATGTTTAAACCACATGCATTTTTGCCCTTTCTTTTTCTTCTATTGTTATTTCTATCGTTGGATATATTTCTTTTGTTGTAGGCAACGAGGTGCACAAAAGTGAAATGGAAGAAAAACGAAGGTCGCATTGGAAGGAAAGAGTAGGCACGGACAATTTCAACCGGGGTGCATAGTGCCGTAGGCACGGGCAAGCACTAGTACATAGATATAGAGCAAGCCAAAATGATATCATTGGATTAACTATAAATGCAAAACCATCAAGTTCTCGACTTCTCGTATATTTGGTTTACCAGTAAGACAAGAATCCGATCTATTCATTGATTGTTTGTCTCTTTCCAAGGTTAAACCATCATCCGCATAAGCAAGTTACCTATACATAACTTGGTCTCATAGAACAACATAAATAAAAAACAAAAGCAAGGAATTGACTATGAAAAAATAGCACGTCAATAAAAATATAACCAAAAAAAAAATTGTTAAGCTTACCCAAGAAATGCATTTTGATTGAATGGAGCTCTTCACAACGGTGATCTTGATCTCACTTCCCACTAGCATAGCGAAGACAAATCATTGTTTGAAGGTCGATGCCCATATGCCAAACCAAAATAGGAAAATACATCTAGAGTCTGATGATAAGGTATATATGCATAAGAGGTTAGTAGCTAGTTGCTACTCATCATTACGGCTGCAAACGAACCGAGCCGCTCGCGAGCGGCTCGCAGCTCGGCTCGTTATTGGCTCGTTCAAGTTCGGCTCGGAAGGTAAACGAACGAGCTCGAGCCGGTTTTATAAGCTCGTTTCATAAACGAGCCGAGCTCAAGTTGCGATGAGCTCGGCTCAAGTCGGCTCGCGAGCCGAGTATATGTATATAATTTTTTTTTTTTATCAGTGGGTATATATACTTAAAAGGTGAAATTTGAATTTAAAAAAATGAATAAACGAGCTCGAGCTCGAGCCGAGCTGGCTCGTTCATATACTATCGAGCTTAGACAAGCCGAGCTCGAGCTGTGCTAATGATTATCGAGCCGAGCTCGAGCCCATATTTTCGAGCTCGAGCCGAGCTCGAGCCTCCCTATAAATGACCGAGCCGAGCTCGAACATGCTGAGGCTCGGCTCATTTGCAGCCCTATAGTCATCATAAAAAGAAGTAAAAACAGGTTCTAAACTAACAAGAATGGTCTAAAATGGTGCCAAGTATTCATGGCTGAACTCTAGATTTCAAATAATAACCCATGCAGAATTGTACATGCATATGCATTATGGTAGGACATTAAAAAAGTGAAACAAAAATTCCAATCAGTAAACGAATTTGGTAGAGATCACCAAGGAAAAAAGGTAGACTTTTAATGTAAGGAGAAATACAAACAACATACATAGAAATGAGAAACAAGAGGCATAGTGCATCTTAAGTTCTGAACCAATTTGCAAAGGGAAAGAAAAACAAAGGGTAAAGAGAAAAACAATGTGTTTCCCGATAATGAACTAATTTTCAACAATCCTGTAGGGCTTAAAAGTACGGAATATCCCTAAGTGTAGCTAATGGTAGAAGGTGGGAGATTTAACACGGCCTAAGGATGAGGGATTATAAGCTGGTAACGAAGTTAAAGAGGATATGAATCAATTTGCAATAATAAAAGGAAGATAACTTAGATATGTTAGTGACGAAGGCTCATGTTATATAAGAGAGTTAGCATATGATGAAGTACCTCACATAGTCAAATGTTTGGCATGAAATGCACCACATTTTCTACATGACCTAACTTCGAAGCAGAATAATTCATCAGCCTCGATCATCATGGCTCAACCTCAGACTTTCAGTATCCATTAGCATCGATGTAATACAAATACATAAAATATGTCAATTAAAAGATATAATCATTTGCAGTATCTTAAATTAGCAATATAATCTATAAACCTCTATAAGACAAAGACACGAGACATCCCGTTAGGCATGTTTTTTGTTAGTAAGGCGATATTAAAACATAAACGAACCAAATCGGACTTACTCTTGCTTGTTCAAACTTTCACTTCATAAAAAGACTTCATTTTAAGTTTCACTCTCTACAAAAAGACGTGATTGAACACCTTCTACCTACACCGTGTACACACTATATCCACCGGTCCTTTTGAGGAACCACAGATAAAGTTAACATACCAATAATAGGAAAGTGAAATACTGCAAACCTTGCAATTTATCAGGAGGTCCAAGAACATCAACCCAATCAAATGATTTCACATGCATTGTGTCATATTGAAGCTTGCCAACGCATTCAATCTGGGATGATTGTGAACGAGGTATAACTGGTGAAGATTCCATCTGGGCAAAAAAATGAAAGGATCTCCATCATTTATGCTTTGTTTGGTTAGTGTTTTGAAAAAAATTTTGAAAAATTGTAGGGGTAATAAGTGGAGAGAGATAGAGAGAGAAATGTTAGAAGTATGGGGGAATCTAGGGGGAATTTTTTGAAAAATTCTTTTCAAAAAGGCAAGGGAACAAGGCATTAGTCTCCTAGAATCCAATTTTTAAGGGGAAAGAAATTGCAGGAATGGTAAACAACTTTGTGAGAACACGTAAAACAAATAAATACCGTTTCCTCAATTTGCGCTCTTTCTATGCTTGTAGAAGAGGGGATGTTATTCAAAGGCGCAGAAAGCTCAGTGTTGTAGCCTACCCTGTGCAGCTCAATCAAGTGCCTACGGCCCAAGAACTGTAGATGCAATTGCCAAGAACCATTAAAGAAAAAAAAGAGCAACCAATAAGTCAAAACCAAAGGCAACCCCTTCCACTAATCCACAATCTCCTATATTGAACAATTGTATGAGAAACCAAGTGAAGATAGATTAACAAAGCAACTAAGTGATTTCACACTAGTTTCGGTCAAAGGTTATTCCTTCAATTCATGACCAGCATAAACCAACAAAATAAAACCAGAGTTGATCACTTATATGCAAGAGGGACCACTTATTAATATTGATGTTTTCCCAAAAAGCCCGTAATAGTTGATACAAGGCCTACCCGATGAAGCCAAAAGATAACCAAACAGATAGGAACGTAATTGTTCTTTTACACATTTTATCAAACACTTGGAAGGCTTCCAAAATAACTTAGTTTAAACGCAAAAAAAAAAAAAAAATTCAAATTCGAGTCAAATTAGAAGCAAAATATGCCAACAAATAGAGGGTTATACTATAAAGCACTACACCTCTATATAATCTGGAAGAAACATGGTGCTAGTCAAATTTTCTGTTGTAGAAAGTAAGAATTGGAGACAGACTTTCATTTAATTTTCCTAAAAAGCAATATCACAGGGAGTAAACAAGGAATGCCCTTCACAAGGGGTAATCAATCTCCAAAGTGCTAATTTCTCCATCTATCACGTAACACAATAGATTCAATGAAGAAAATAGGGCTTACATTCATTGTCATCTATCTACCTATAGATCTCTAAATGTATGTATAAATAAACCTTGATGCATATGTAGATATATACATGTATATGTGTATAAATGAGAGACACACATATAGATTTTTTGGTGATCCTTATGGAACGAGGTCACCGACAGATCCCAATCCACAAATTCATAGGCATAGGAAAACGACCCCGGCCTTCACTGGCCCCCACCAAACGTGGGCCTCACAATCTCCCGCAAGCCCAGAAACTCTGTCTGAAAGCAGTCGTTCTTCTGCTACGTGTATGCAACAAACATCGAATTGATAGAGGAAGAAGAAGGGTTTCCTTTGTTTACCAAAAACAAAAACAAAAACAAAAAAACGATAGAGGAACAGTGACGACATCTAGAAACAACATTGAAATCTCGAAACCCATAAATATAAATAGAGGGGGGATTTGATGTTCAGAGGGATTGAAATCCAGAATTTGATCTAAACCGAACTCTGCGCTTATGCGTGCTCCAAATCGCGTGACGACCACACAGAGAGATCAATCAGGAAGATATCGAGTGTACCTGTGATGACGATGAGAGATCGACGACCAGTGAAGATGCCGATGAGAGATCGACGACGATCAAGAAGAAATCAAGACTTGGGAGTTGGGGCTTTTCAATTGGGGGTTTGTACTGAAGTAGGGTTTGGGAGAATGGAGGAAAAATTAGGAGGTTAGTTCAAAAGAAAGGATAAAAATATGTGGGAAATAAGGGGAAGATTTTGGGTATACAAGAGAGACGACGTCGTTTCAGGAGTGATGAATTTTCGCGAGTGTTTCTAGAATAAGTGACGTGCAAAATCAGACTAAAAACAACATTTTTTTTTAGAAAAGCCAGTGTTAAGTACTTTTTACCGGCATTTGATACCTAATGTCATTTTTAAGATAATTTTACCGGCATTAGTATTAATACCGAAAATAACCAGTTTTACCGGCATTTTATGAAGTGCCAGTAATAAAAATGCCGTTAAAGGCCACATTTTCTTGTAGTGGTGGCTGCTTACGTATTCCACAAGGGAAATTCAGACTAATCGTAGTTCAAGGCAATTAAGTGATATGAAAAAGCGCAGAGCTTTGAGAAAAGAAAATTGTCATTAGGCCTTACCAATCCTTCAAGTAGTGTACCTGAGGTGCAAGCCAGGGCTCGGGCTAGGGGAATCGTTTCGACTATTCGAGGTAAGTCAGTGTACGGTAGGTTAATCTCACTTGAGAAAGGAGACAGAGCCAATCACCTTCTTTGACCATCCTTACATGGATCGAATGAATTTCAGCTAGGTAGCTTATCCTTGTGAATGAGCTTAAGAGACTTTCATCGCCTCCGTTGGCAAATTCTACTTGATGTCAGGGAGGTTTTCATCGGCTCCATTGATGGGATGATCCACATGCATGTCTTAGGAGATTTCCATTGCCTCCTTCGATAAATTCAACTTGGTGTAAGGGAGATTTCCATCACCTCCACTGACAAAGTGATCCATATGCACGCCTCAAGAGATTTTGTAACGCCCCTAATTTTAGGTACGTTAAGGAAATAATTTATTACAGAAATAAGCGAGTCACTACTCATTATTACAAAACGGCTCTCATAAGAGCATTTGAAATTCAAAAGACAACAAAAAGGGAACTAAGAAGTGCTATTCTACGGCTCCTCTTGTTCCTCCAACCTAGCGAGTTCTTCGGCTCCGTACGCCTCCAAAGTGAATAGCTCGCCCTGTTCATCTATCAAATCTGACATATTATAC
>BPLS01000547.1:89578-139125 GCA_019656275.1 Rhododendron kiyosumense
TTGAAATTCAGAGTTATTACAACCTATCCCCTTAAACAATTTCGTCCTCGAAATTAGGTGCACGCTAGGATTCAAACATGTGAGGGTAATTCATTCTCATGGTTTCTTCTCTTTCCCAAGTAGTCTCTCCAGCTCCCCAATGCTTCCATAAAACTCGGACCAACTTGATCGTCTTGTTACGGATAGTCTTCTCGCTTCGGTCTTGAATCTCTATCGGCTCTTCCTCGTACGTTGCATCTTCCTCGATGGAAATATCCTCCCAGTTGATAACGTGAGTGGGCAATGCTAGGTATTTGCGAAGCATGGACATATGAAACACGTTATGCACTCAATCCAGCTGGGGTGGTAATGCCAAGCGATAAGCAATTTTCCCAATCTTCTCCACGATGTCAAATGGTCCAATGTAGCGCGCAGACAGTTTTCCTTTCTTTCCAAATCTGATGACTCATTTCTTTGGTCTGATCTTCAGGAATACATGATCTCCCACGGCAAAAGACAAGGGTCGGCTCCTTTTATCCGCATAACTCTTCTGTCGGCTTTGAGCAGTCTGAATCCTTTGCCTGATGGTCTTGACCTTCTCCGTAGTATCTCGCACTATGTCGGGCCCGATCAATCCTGTCTCTCCAGCATTCGTCCAGTAGACTGGCGATCGATAGGGTCGACCG
Organism: Rhododendron kiyosumense; assembly: GCA_019656275.1. Taxonomy (NCBI): domain Eukaryota; kingdom Viridiplantae; phylum Streptophyta; class Magnoliopsida; order Ericales; family Ericaceae; genus Rhododendron; species Rhododendron kiyosumense. The sequence continues at coordinate 90,244 of BPLS01000547.1, forward strand.
TATAGAGCTTCGTACGGTGCCATTCCGATGCTTGCTTGATAGCTGTTGTTGTAGGCAAACTCCACCAATGGCAAGTGTTGCTCCCAGCTCCCAGAGAAATCCAAAGCGCAAGCTCTCAGCATATCTTCCAGAGTTTGAATAGTCCTCTCCGTTTGTCCATCTGTTTGAGGGTGAAAGGCCGTGCTAAGCCTTACGTCCGTTCCCAAAGCTCTCTGCAATCCTTTCCAGAAGTGCGACACAAAACGCGGGTCTCTGTCAGACACTATCGAGATTGGTACTCCATGAAGGCGTACGATTTCTCGAATGTACAACATGCTTAGTTGCTCCACGTTTTCCGTCATCTTGACAGGTAGAAAGTGTGCAGACTTGGTGAGTCGATCCACAATCACCCAGATAGCAGTATTGGACTTGGCAGATCTTGGTAATCCAGTGACAAAGTCCATCGAGATATGCTCCCACTTCCAAGTCGGTATTGGCAAGGGTTGAAGGTCTCCTCCAGGTTTCTGATGCTCGGCCTTGACTTGTTGACATACCAAACAGGTGGACACAAATCGTGCTACATCCTTCTTCATTCCTTCCCACCAGTACGTTCTTCGCAGGTCATGATACATCTTTGTACCACCAGGGTGAACTGTAAAGTTCGAATGGTGAGCTTCTCGGAGTACGCTTTCTCGAAGGGTTCCAACATTAGGCACGAATACCTTTCCCTTGAATTTCAGACTGTTATTCTCTTCGATTGTCCATCCTGGCACCGCCTTTCCTTCTCGGATTCGATGCCGGACGAATTCACAAGTCTGCTCGAAGGTTTGGGCTAGCAATACTTCCTAATGAAGTGCTGGCTCTGCAATTAGAGCGTACAATCGAACGTTCCCATTTTCTGATGATGGCCGCAAGTTGAACTCGTTGAGAGTATCAACCATTTCCCATTCCTTGATGGCTGTCTTGGCTTTCTGTGCTCTTTCTTTTTGACTAAGAGCATCAACTACCACGTTAGCCTTGCCGGGGTGATACTGCATGGTAAACTTGTAATCTTCCAAATACTCTATCCATCGACGCTGCCTCAAGTTCAACTCCTTCTGAGTGAAAAGATACTTGAGACTCTTGTGGTCGGTAAAAACTTCGAATTGTTCTCCCCACAGATAGTAACGCCACGACTTGAGAGCGAATACTACTGCAGCCAATTCTAAGTCATGGGTGGGGTAATTCTTCTCGTGTGGTCGGAGTTGTCGAGATCCGTAAGCTACGACTTTTCCATTCTGCATCAGTACACATCCTAAGCCATCTCTTGACGCATCACAGTAGACCGTATAATCGATACCACGCTCAGGAATGATAAGAATCAGTGCGCTGGTTAGTCTCTTCTTCAGCTCTTGGAAAGATTTCTCGCAGGCTTCGTTCCAATCCAGCTTCACTCCTTTCTGAGTTAGCCTGGTCATTGGCTTAGCTAGGATTGAGAAGTCTGGTATGAATCTTCGGTAATAACCAGCCAATCCTAGAAAACTTCTGATTTCAAACACAGAGGTCGGCTGTTTCCATTTCAGCACTGCTTCGACCTTGCTTCCGTCCACAGCAATCCCATCCTTGGATACTACATGCCCCAAGAACTTAACCACTTCAAGCCAGAACTCACATTTACTGGCCTTGGCGTACAGTTGGTTATCTCGGAGTATTTGTAGCGCCATCCTAAGATGCTCTTCGTGCTCCTCCTTGCTGGCAGAGTAAATCAAGATGTCGTCAATGAACACCACTACAAACTTGTCTAAGTAGGGTTGAAAGATCTTGTTCATGAGACACATGAATACTGTTGGAGCATTGGTCAGTCCAAACGGCATCACTACAAACTCGTAGTGGCCATATCTAGTTCGGAAAGCCGTCTTGGCGACATCCTCATCTCGAATCCTTAACTGATGATAGCCTGATCGGAGATCGATTTTGGAAAAGCAAGTCGCTCCCTTCAATTGATCAAACAGATCATCTATCCTAGGCAACGGATATCGGTTCTTGATCGTGACTTGATTCAACTTCCTATAGTCGATACACAGCCTAAGCGTTCCTTCCTTCTTCTTTACAAACAAAGCTGGCGCTCCCCAAGGCGATGTGCTTGGCCTAATGAATCCTTTGTCCAGCAGTTCTTGCAACTGAGTCTTGAGCTCCCTCAATTCTGCAGGGGCCATTCGGTACGGGGCCATGGAAATTGGAGCGGTTCCAGGCTGCAGTTCTATGGAGAAATCTATCTCCCTTTGAGGTGGTAAACCAGGAAGTTCTTCTGGGAAAACATCGGCGTACTCGCAAACGATGTGTGGCAATCCCAGTTCCATCCTATCAGTTTCTTCCATTTGGAGACTGGCTAGCCATCCAAACAGTTGATTCTGCCACCTAGATCTCTTCGTCATTGAACTCATCGTTTCTCTATCCCCCTTAAAACGGAAACGAGTCCCTTTTGGGGTGTAAGCCGTCACAGTCTTCTGGTGACAATCGACGACTGCTCGATGAGCTGATAGTCAATCCATTCCAAGGATAATGTCGAAGTCTGCCATATCGATTACTCGGAGGTCGCAGGTGAGACGTAGATTCGCTACTTCTATCTCGCACCCTCTACACACTAGACTAACAGCTATACTCCCCCCCAATGGTGATATTACCCTCGTACTCTTACTAAGGGGTTCTGTTTCTAGTGCTAGAGCAGTTATGCAAGCAGTAGATATAAACGAATGCGATGCACCAGAGTCAAACAAAGCTTGCACGCAAGTACTATATAGTAGCAGCGTACCTTGGATCACAGAAGGATCCGACTCTTGTTCCTCGGTCTGCAGCGCAAAGATACGCCCTCCAGCGCCTTGCTGAGCTCCCATGGGCTGCTTTCCCTTGTTCTGCCCGTTCTGCTGCTGGGTTGAACCTCCAGGGTTTTGCTTCACAAAGCTGGCATGCCCGGGCTGCTGAGCCTTCTGGTTTCCGAAGCTTCCGCTCTTCTCCTTCTGAGGCTGGGGACACTCACGCTTGTAGTGACCCATAGCCTGGCAGTTGAAGCACTGCACAAATGCCTTACTTTGGCCAAACCTCTGCGAATCACCACGTCCTGGCGCAGTGTTCTTCCAATTCTGATTGCCTTGACCCAGAGCAAAGGTTTTGGTAGGGTAGGGTCCACGGTTGCTGCTGTTGGAGGTCTGAGTTCGGATCGGTCCGCCAACATTGCCGGTTGCCTTCCTCCAGCGAGTCTTGAAATCGTTCTCCTCGCTCTCTAGGCGAAGAGCGCACTGCACCACACCAGAATAGGTGGGGAAAGCCTGAGCAACCACAGCTCTTCTAGCTGTCGTTAGCCCCCACTCGAATCTCCTTGCTTTCTTATCCTCGGTTGCAACGGCATTCGGGGCATAGCGTGAGAGCTCTTCGAACTTGGCCGCGTATTGAGTCACGGTCATAGTCCCTTGCTTCAGATTGTTGAACTCTTGTTCCTTAGCCAAGCGAATAGGCGTAGGGAAATATTTGTCGAGGAACAGCGTTTCGAACTGAGCAAACGTCATGGTAGCCACGTCATGTGTTGCCTCCATCAGCTCCCACCAATAGCGGGCTTCTCCCTTCAGCTGGTATGTGGCTAAGGCCACACGGTCTCCATCACGGGTGATCTCCAAGGTGTCCATGATCACCTTGACTTCTTTAAGCCATGCTTCAGCCATGGTCGGGTTGGTGTCACCGTTGAAAGTCGGAGGTCGACGCTTGCAGAACTCGTTCATCGCACGGGTTCGAGTCATAGGTCTTTCATTCGGGTTTGGGTTTTGACGGGCAGCGTTCAGAGCAGTCACAAATGCTTGCATGACTTGAGCGAGGTCAGGGTTAGGGTTAGGGTTAGAGAAATCACCGGTCTCATACCCTAGTCCACTGCGTCGGTTCACCATCTACGAGCAAAAATTGAAAAGGGGAATGGTTTAGTTTTTAGCTAAACTATTTTCTTTTGCTCAAAATGAGAAACAATCAATAGAGTAGTATGCAACAATATTCTTAAAACAACTAGCTTTTTCATAGATAAGCAGAAAGTTACAAATACTAAGCATCGAGTTCTACTATAAAACACATAACAACAAACTTCCTACTACATGCTGCGATAATCCTACACGACAACCTACACATCATACTACTTGGTTCTTCTAGCATAAGTGCTTGAAAGACAACTCAAACTTTCGGAACCTTATTCTAATAGTACTCCTACTCTACTAACTCGGTGGAACGACTCCAAATAACTCCCTCAGCTGAATCTTCCACTCCTTCTTCCTCTTCTCTAGCCAACGCTCTCCATCATTGCGAATCTTTTCCACAAGCTCTCGGAGGTGCAGATCCTGAGGATCGATGTCCTCAGTGGTGTCAGGTGAGAACACGACTATCTCGAAAAGCTGCTCGTCAGTCTCGGGGTCTCGGATCCCTAGGTGAGGTATCGGTGTGTGACTCTCAGGTGCAAGTAGTGCCTTGTAGTACAGGAGAGTAGCCACGGTGTACTCGGCAAAGTAATAGCTATCCATATCTACAATAAGGAAAGTTATATATTAGACTTAACAGTGGAAGGCGGGAATCATGCATAACAAGTACAAGTAAGCATAACAGAGATCACAATAGATAAAACATAAGTCTTATATTCCTTAAAACAGCAAGTACATCACAAACGGCTTACAAGCCAAAGCTTCCTACATCATACTACATACAAAAGATCCTATCCCATTCCGCTTATAACAAAAGATCCTACTACTTGCTAGGCTTGATAGCTAGTCTAGAAAAGGTGAGGGAACTCAATCCTACAAGCTCCTATATCGTCCTCGAAAGGTGGTGGCGGCACGTCTCCAGAGTCGGCAGGTATGTCCATGTAGTTGGGCATAACTAGCGCAGGTGGTATCACTCCAAAATCAATGTCTTCATCGTCGGAATCCCATCCCATTGGTCCTCCAAAATCCTCGGGGTCTTTGTCCTCAGAATCGTCATCGTCAGATGGCAAGTCGGGGTTTGGCAAGTTCATCAAATGCTCCCAATCGGCTGCGTTAAGTGGCGGGTCATTGAACTCCTCGGGATCGTCTTCCTCGGGGTCCTCCTCTTCAGGGTCCTCTTCGACTTCCATGTTGTTGGGAGGTGCTACCATCATTGGTACGGCATTGATTGGTTCAATTGGGAGGTGCACGTTGTCGGGAGGTACGAGTTGAACGATGACAGGTACGGCGTCAACTATGTCTTCCTCTTCCTCATTGATGGGACGGACAAGGGCGCCATGCTCTTGGTAGAAGTCGAAGGTGTAAGGAAAGGCATACGAGAAATAGGGATCCTCCACTAGTTGATGTGTCATGGACCTCACGGTGCTTGCAAGTCGATGAGATTCGGCTAGAAGGTTGACTTGATAAGGGCTTAGAGGATCCACCTACAATAAAGAAAATTATCTATTAGACTTATGAACAAGGCATAACAACACGGTTTTATTCATAGCATAACTTGAAAATACAACTTAACTTAGTGAAAATCCTATTCCTTAACATCCTATACAACGGCTAGGGAATTTTATTTAGGGTGCTCTTCCTAGTCTTCTTCGATCTTTGAGCCTTCTCAATTTGCGAGGTTTCCTTCCATGGCAGCTTCGTTGTCGACGGTCCTTCCTTCCTCGGGGTTTGGCATTAGGAGTAGGAAACCAAAATACTCATAGAATGAGCTTAGGAAAGGAAACATGTGGGGAAACCAAGGGTCCTCCTCGACGGAAATGGGGGTATTCCTTTGAACTCTAATGATGTCAAGTTGCTCCGCACACATGTCGGCAATGAAGTCGGGGTCTCCCAATCGCTGGGCTGATATCCTTTCTAAGATATAATCTTCGAGTGACAGGTCGGTTGGGGTGTCCATCTATAAGAAAATCTTCGTTAGTAACGTTTCAAAAATATATAGTTTTTAGTAAAAATCATAAGGAAAACTTTTTCAGATTTCTACGTTCCAAATTCGATCCTTGATTTAAGTCATCATCCAATTGTTCGGGAATTCCCAGCTCGGCGGTACTGCCAATTTCCGCGCCTTGCTTCAATCCGAAGATTGTTTTGACAGAATTCCACCCAATTTGGGACGGTAAACTTGAAAATCAATTCACGTTTGTGCAACGGGCAAAACTAGCTTAAGGTTCTACATGGTTCTACCCATTCTACCCATGGCCGAGGTTTTGAACCTAAAGCTCTGATACCAAGCTGTAACGCCCCTAATTTTAGGTACGTTAAGGAAATAATTTATTACAGAAATAAGCGAGTCACTGCTCATTATTAATAAACGGCTCTCATAAGAACATTTGAAATTCAAAAGACAACAAAAAGGGAACTAAGAAGTCCTATTCTACGGCTCCTCTTGTTCCTCCAACCTAGCGAGTTCTTCGGCTCCGTACGCCTCCAAGGTGAATAGCTCGCCCTGTTCATCTATCAAATCTGACATATTATACCGGCGTCGCCACCCATATAATATGACAGGGTCACCAAAAAGGCAACACCATGAGCTACGAAGGCTCAATAGTATAATCCTACTTACTAACATCGATTTCCACATGATAAGTACATAAGCAGGGAATAAAGACAATAATGCTGACATGTTCACATTCGCTTGTAACTATCGTTGGCGTTGACTCATCGTTAACCTTTTCATTGTTACCCTTTTTCAAAAACACCTTTTTAACTCACCCAACCTCGATTCCGCTGTTCCGGGCTCTCGAGTATCCTCACAATGGTTCCGCCGCACCGGGTTCCCATTGGCACACATTGCATTGGCTCCGAATCGCGGATAACCAAGCCATACACACCCAACCTCGATTCCGCCGTTCCAGGCTCTCGAGTATCCTCACAATGGTTCCGCCGCACCGGGTTCCCATTGGCACACACACACACACACTTACGTAATACCCTTGAAATAGTCATTACGTAGTTTCGAAGATATTTTCCAACCGGGAAAACACAACAACTTTGTTAAACACACCCTAGGTGCCATGTTTCTACTTTCTTGGTTTTCGTGTCACGTTCGCATGCAAGATTCCGCATGTGGGACTTTTTCATACAACATGCATTCATTCCAACTTCAAAATAGTATAATAAGAACATCTAAGTCACGTAGCATGCTTGAATACCATAAACAACATAATCACGCATTTTTACTTTTCAAACAACGATCAAAGTCACTTTCAAACTTTAAGAAAGTAAGTAGAGTTTCACATAGTAAGATTACAACTACTTTACAAAAATAAAGTAAGCTTTTGAAAAGTTAGTAAGGATCACTACCGTTCTCCTAGGCGGTGGTTTGGACGTCGGTTTGATTTCGGCAGCGTAACGGCCCTCGAATTGCTTCGAAAGGAAAAGTTTTGGTTTACTTTTCCTAGAAACAACTTCCTAACTACTACACTACTTTTAAGATCGTAGGGTGGTTTTGGAAGCGGTTTAGTAGTTTCGCTTAAGAACTCTCAAGAACAAAGTAAGTTCTTGAACTTAGAACAAAGAAAGCTTGAATTCTAGAGAGAAGGAGGAGCTAATTGCGTTGAGGTGTGCTTTTCAAGTGAAGTGTGAGCCTCTATTTATAGGCAAAGGGTTCCCCCTCCCCCAAGATGGCCGGCCCCCTCTCTCTCTCCATTTCCCAATTTTTAAATCAAATCAAATCCAACTTTTATGGAAAAATCAAAGGAAAATCCTAGGTTTGCATGGCTATAGTGTATCTTGGTGAGATTCTTGAATCAAATGGATGGTTGAGATGGGAATGGTACATGATCATAGGGTTGAAACAAGTGCAAGGTGTATATTGGAGTACAATAGAGTTAGGATTTTGTTTGGAAGAAAAGAAATCCCAAGGATTTGAAGTACAACCAAAAATCAAGCCAAGATTCACATCAAATCTCCCTCCCTCTCTCCTTCCTCTCTCTCTCCTCTCCCTCATCTCTCTCTCTCGGCCTCTCCCTCTCTCTCTCTCTCTCTCTTGCAAGGTACATACATATATATATATATATATGCACACATGTGTCATACAATGGAAGAAAATCAAATAAAGAAGTATTATCTTGGTACTTTTAAAATCTAAGGTAGATTTAAGGCTAGAATTTACTTACCAACTCAATAAATAGCCAAGGGTACCTTTGGGCAATATAAAATACAACTAGGTACAATACATATATACACATATATATACATGTACAATGGTGGTAGAAAATCCCAATAAAATAAAATAAAAGGGTACTTTTGGAACTATGCACTTTTGATTAAAATAATAGCACTTTCTCATGTGATTAAAGAAAGTGATTAATTTAATGATCCAATAGTACTTTGAAAGATTTACTCTATTGTCCAATGGATAAAACTTCCCCTAACATCTATTATCCAAAGGATAATAGCTATTAGGTCACTTTTAATATTAAAATAATCAAAAAGTACATTAAAGTAAGTATACTTTTTAATATAAACAAATGGGATTCTATTACCCAATGGATAATATTTTTCCTAACCATTATTGTCCAATGGACAAAGAAATAATCCAATTTGATTAAAAGAAAAAGAATATTAAAATTTAAAGTCTAGTGTTCAAAAAGGTCAAAAGTTCCAACGAGGGGCAAAACGATCATTTTGCCATGACTAGGTAACTTTTCGGTTTAGTTACTCTAACCGGATGGTTAGATGCTAACTAGGCTTGCTAAGTAGGACTAAAGTGCAAGAAATGAAACTTGAGGGGCCAAAGTGCAATTATGACAATTTACAAGAATTAAAGTAATTCAAGCAATTAAAATTAATAACTCGAATAAATAAAAATAACTTTTTATTCATTGAAATTCAGAGTTATTACAGATTTCCATTGCCTCCTTCAGCAAATTTCAACTTGGTGTTAGGGAGATTTCCATCGCCTCCACTGACGGGGTGATCCACATGCACGCCTCAGGAGATTTCCATCGCCACCTTTAGCAACATACTCCATGTGGAAGCCATCTGTTTCAAATAAAATGCAAACACATGGTATATTTGATAACAAAATGCACTTAACTAGTGAATCTTATGAATGGGTGTAGCACCGGGTTTTGTAGGGGGATGAAAACAGCTGATACTTCGGATCACTCTGGATTGCAATGGCTTACTCATGCCTTTTCACCGGAACCCTAGTTCGTCGTCGGAACCCTAATCTGCAAAACAAACAAGAGGTGAGCGCACCTTTGCCTCTCGTGGTAAAGGCCCTCCGATGCCTAAATTAGTATCACGTACTAGCAATAAACCCTAATTATTAATAGGAAAGTAAATAACAAGTGCAATTCTTTGTGTAGTGCGTACCTTTTACCTCTAGGTTAACCTTGTTTATATAGGCATACGTATGCTTGATGCCCAAGCATCCCTATGGCCCTAGGATTCCTATCTCGTATAAGAACCCAGGATCTCTTGGATTCTCGTTCCCTTATCAGTTCATTACCTTAGTCTTTTCAGAACTCTTTTCCATAACTAGCCGAACATCCCATTTATGTTAGGTGTCTTTCCTAGATCCTACATACTCGGGATCTTATTCTATAAAGACCCGTAAATTTATAAATTTGATTTAAATGATTTAAAAAGGAAATAAAAGGAGGAAATTGATTTGGAATATTGAGATTGGGGTTAATGTGAAAGAGTGTTGCATTTAAGGGGTGAAAGTGTGAGGTGTGTGTGTGTGTAGTGTGTATATGACTTGTGGGTGTGAGAGGCAAAGAAACAATTTTCCCCAATTCTCACTCTCTCACTCTCCCGTTCTCTTCTCTCTCTCTCTCTCGGTCTCCTTCTCTCTCACTCACTCTTACCAAATTTCACCCAAAATCACCCAAAACCCAAACAAAACACCCTTCAATCCTTCATCCCTTCGCGTGGTAGAGCTCGTTTCTCGTCGGATTGAGCTTGGTGGAGGCGTACTCCATTCCGTTTTCAAAGTGTGAGGCTAGGGCTCGGAGGATCTCTTGAATTCGTTCTCTAATCTTTGAGGTAGGGAGTTCTAACTTTCAATATATGTTTATGACTTGTCTCTTGTAGCTTGATTCTTGTTTATGATCGTTGTTGTTGTTGTTGGTATTGTTGCTACTGAGAAACCCATGAGAATCTCTTAAAAATCTACTCGAAGGTCATTGTTATCGATAACATTTTCTTTGTTATCGATAACACTGTGTTCCAAAGCCTAGAAAACCCATTGTTATCGATACCTCTTGCAATCGTTATCGATACCTTTGCGTTACCAAACCCAGAAAATCATCGTTATCAATACCATTTGTCTTCATTATCGATACCCCTGCGTCTGGAATGATTTTTGACCAAATGGTATCGATACCTGTTGCTTATCTCCAGCTTTAGCAGTTTTGCTTCGTACTTCACTGTTTTGGTTCCTAATTACTTCTAACCTATTCTACTACTTCCTAAACGATCCCTTAACTTGATTACTCATACCTAGGGACTTCGTTGGATGTATCCATGACCTTAATGCCCGTTGAACTTGATTTTATGAAAATCGTTTTATAAACCAAAGTTGGATTTGAACGGTACGGACTTGTTGGAAAAAGGATTTTGAAACTTATGAACACAACGAGAACATATTAGGACATCCCGAATCGGTAAAGAGCCTGGCAAAGGACATTGGGGTCCTTTAATTGGCCCAGGGTGAGCTATATGCTCGTATTTGATACTTCAGGACATCCCGAATGGGTAAAGAGCCTGGCAGAGGACATTAGGGTCCTTTAATTGGCCCAGTAAGAGCTTCGGCTCATGACACATGTACGAGACACGTTTTGACAAATGGTGCTTTCAAAGGTTATATGTTGAAAAATATGATTGGTTTGGAAATGAAAGATGGAAATTGAATAACTTTTGTCACCCCATTCCATTGGTTTTGGTTACCGTTGTTCATCTCATTATCGTCCCTACATCTCATATGCATACATTGTTAGATTAGAGCTTTCTACTGGGCTAGTGTAGCTCAAGCCTTACTTTACTTTCAGGTACTAACTCAGGGCAGTAGTTCATGTTTGAAGTGCATGGATGTGGACATTCTTTTGGAAGCTAACATTGAAGAGTTATTAAGGCATCTTTGTAATTCATTTTTGAAAGATGTATTTATAACTCTAATTATAAATATTCAGATTAGAAGATATTGTAAACTTTTAACTCCTTTTGATGTTCTGTACTTATGTTGATTTGGGGCCATTGAGCAAAAGATGCACTTTTTTAAACATTTGGATGTTGAAGTGTAGTTCATCGAAGTGAAAAGCCATCTCACACGCGTCACTCCAAACGAAACAAGTCCCCTTACGCGCGTACAACCAAAACAGGCGCAGTAGTCAATCTTTTCTTCAATTCTTGAAAAGCCATCTCACACGCGTCACTCCAAACGAAACAAGTCCCCTTACGAGTCAATTTAGTCAATGGAACCGCCAGACGAGAGAAATCGAGCACAAAACGACGATAATACCCGGCCAAGACCAAGAAGCTACGAAATCTCGAACACATTCTTCGGTCGTTGCCAATTCATTACGGACTCTACCTTTCCCGGATCAATGGACACCCCATCCTTCGATACAACGTGACCCAAAAACTTGACCTCGGATAACCAAAATTCACATTTGCTAAGCTTGGCATACAAACGGTGCTCTCTCAAGAGTTCAAGAACGATAGAAAGGTGAGATTGGTGCTCTTCCTCCGAAGATGAGTAGATAAGAATATCGTCCACGAAAACGACCACGAAACGATCGAGATAAGCACGAAAGATGCGGTTCATTAGATCCATGAAAGTCGCCGGTGCATTCGTTAAACCAAAGGGCATAACAACGAATTCGTAATGGCCATATCGAGTATGAAAAGCAGTTTTAGGAATGTCTTCCCTCCGAACCCTCAACTGGTGATAACCGGATCTCAAATCGATCTTAGAGAAACAAGTTGCGCCTCGAAGTTGATCAAACAAGTCGTCGATTTTAGGCATAGGGTACTTATTGTTAATGGTAACACGATTCAACTTACGATAATCGACACATAGGCGAAGTGAACCATCCTTCTTTTGAGCAAACAAGGCCGGTGTTCCCCACGGTGATGTACTTGGACAGATAAACCCCAAATCCTCCAATTCTTGCAATTGAACTTTCAATTCTCTTAACTCGGCAGGAGCGAAACGATAAGGAGGTATGGAGATAAGAGAGGTACCAGGAAGCAAATCAATAGTGAATTCAATCTCTCTCTCGAGTGGTAAGCCGGGCAACTCCATCGGAAACACATCCGAAAAATCACAAACGACAAGAGGTAACTGCCCACGCGCGGATACATCTTCATTTAAGGCCAAACTCACTAACAAAGCATACATTGACTCACGCGCCCGAGACTCCCACAGATACGACTCTATCGGTTCCCGACGCTCCCCAAAGAACTCGAAACAAGAATCCCCAGGCGGACAAATACGGACCTGACGCTTTAAGCAATCTATAGTAGCATGGAATGTCGATAGCCAATCCATTCCCAAAATAGGGTCGAACCCCGACATATTCAACACGATAAAGTCAAATGTAAAACGGCGATCTCGAATAACAAGCTCACAATCTCGACAAATGCGATCTAACGACGATCTACCTCATATGGGTGTGTCAACAAACAATGGAGGACTGATACTTTCGATTTCCAACCCCAAAGCACAAGCAATAGATGCAGCAATGAATGAATGCGATGCTCCGGAATCAAATAATACTTTAGCAAAGGAGTTAAACAAGAGAAATGTACCCCTCACAACCGAAGTTTCTGGGGCCTGAGAAGTGACAGGAGGTGGTGGAGACAGAATAGTATAAGTGATAGCAAATGCCCTCCCCTAAGTGGTTTGACCCTGAACATGTCCACCTCGATGACCGGAGCCCTGAGTAGGTGTAGACGAACTAGCTCCTCTCTCAGCCTGAGATCCCTGAACCAAAGTGTTTTGACGAAAGTGAGACTACTGCTGCAGCTGATTAACCCGAGACGACTACCAACCAGAACCCTGTCCACCCCTTGGCTGATGTATCAATCCCGACTCACTATGAGCCCCATCCCCACACGACAATTTCTAGCAAAGTGACCATGTTTCCCACAAGTAAAGCACGTGTTCAATAATCGCGGGCATTGGGCGCGAATGTGCCCCGTTTGACCACACTCGTGACATACGATCGAAGGTCTATTTGAAACTCCTCGAGTCTCGAACGAAGAAGAAGGTGGAGGTCTAATGTTTGACGGACCCTGTGAAGCTGATGATTGATCTCGTTATCTCTTTCTTCCTTGACTACCGAAACTTCCCGACGAAGAACTCATGCCCCCCACTGGTTGTCTTGGTTCCCAGACCTTAGTTTTTTTGGATGCCTCCCTCGGTGTCTCAATGCTCCTCGCACATTCAACGACTTCAGAGAACCTCCCTTTGCGTTGTGCCATAACAAACTTCTTCACGATATCGTGCAAGCCCCTCTCAAACCGTCTACATTTCCTTTCCTTAGTAACTACTAACTTCGGCACGAAACGGGACAAGGATTGAAATTTTAAGGCATATTCTGACACGGTCATATCCCCTTGCCCTAGCTTCCCAAACTCCTTTCTCAATTGGTCACAACTTGTTTCTGGAAAGTATTGCTCCTCGAAGAGCACCTCAAATTCAGCCCACGTAAGATTCTCAACATCTGGCTCATTTGCTTGAGCCGCAGTCCTCGCCGCTCTCCTCGCATCCTTTCGGGATTCCAAGACCGACTCCCACCACTCATTCGCTTCTCCGTTGAGTTGAACTGCCACAATGTTGACCCGCAAGTCATCCTCTGTAATCCCAAGAACCCTGAAGAGTTTTCGAATTTGGGCAAGCCAATGATCGACCACAAGAGGGTCACTACTCGACCCATTGAAGGTAGGTGGATTTCTTGGGCTAAACTCCTTCATTGCTATCATAGTACGACTATCGGCGTTTTCCCTTGGAGTAGGATTTAAAAGGTTTGCAGCTGCAAGAGCCGCAACGAAATCCCTACCAAATGGATTTTGAACGACCGGGACTTCTTCTCCCCGAGCGTCTTCGGTCCCCGGATTCCCACTCAGATTTTCCCCATGGTGGCTAACCTCATCCTCAATCGGCACTTCTCGGCCACGACCGCGACCGCGACCATAGCCACGACCACCCTACTTTTGGCCTCACTTGCTCTAGCACACGTTCTCGGAGGCACCTAGCTACAAGTTATAAGAAAAGAAGGTTCATCAATCGCAACAATATCTAATGAGGTCAAAACCTCCAACTATCCCAACACGGGTCAAAGCAACTCTACGCCACTCTACTGTATTGAAACGTAATGCCACACAAATCATGTCATGTCAATGCACACAAGCACACATATGTTATGAAAATTGCGTGACAATTTGAACCCACGAGACTAGAAGTCTCCCCACGGTCTCAAAATATTCAAACTAGATGCTCTGATACCAATTTGTCACGACCTCGATTTTCAACATAAATAAATGATACCATTTAATATAAGAATCTCGCATATCATACATATTACCCAAAAGAGTTTCCCACCTGTTCAAATTTACAAACAAGTCCCCATGTTCAATGCAATACAATTTTGGCACCACGGCCCAAATTAACTAAGATACAGATATTACATGTTCAGAATACTACAAACCTTTTAGTCAAAAGGAATTTAAGAATAATTAGTTACATGCTCATCTTTACCAAAAGCAAGTTGATTACAAAAGATGATTAAGTAACTAAACCGAGTTAGTTGTCAAAAGTATAATCTTCACGTCCAATCACGCCATCGCATGCAGTCTACTGTCTGACATTCGAACCTGAAAAGAAGGATTTTGTTGAGCTACACTAGCCCAGTAGGAAAATCTTTACCAAATTTATATGTAAACATGATGACGAGTGCAAACAAGAGAGTATAATGAAATACAGCTCGGTAGACGATAACCAATCAATTTGCAAATGAACCCTTAACGAAATCGAATGCATGAACCATACGATGCTAACCCCTCTAACAATCCCAACTCGACTT
Source organism: Rhododendron kiyosumense (assembly GCA_019656275.1). Taxonomy (NCBI): domain Eukaryota; kingdom Viridiplantae; phylum Streptophyta; class Magnoliopsida; order Ericales; family Ericaceae; genus Rhododendron; species Rhododendron kiyosumense. The sequence continues at coordinate 105,248 of BPLS01000547.1, forward strand.
GCTAACCCAAAACTCCACCGTCGGTATTTCCACCACTTGCGTTACCATATAACTCCATAAGGATTACCATGTTACCACCCCATGCATCATGGTGATCCCTAACGACTCGGGTTACCGTATTACCACCACTTACATTACGAAACCCTCTGAGTCTCCGTATTACCACCACTTGCGTTACGGGACTTCCTAAACCAACCTTCGACCCAAAATCAATTATTTCACATGCCACACACAAACTAGGACTCCCCTAAGAACACATTCTTAGATAGAACATCCTACGTTATACCAACGTCATCACAAATGCACCACAAATGATCACAAATGCCAACAATCTATAGAATGCACATTAATAACATTTAACTAATTCAAATCTTATCCAATTCTTGCTAACGAAAGTTCAAAGGATCTAAGAATACATCAAGCCATCATACGAAGTCAATTGGATAAGTTTAAGATAGTTTAGGAGGTGTCCAAAAGGGTTTAGAAGTGATTGGAGGCAAAACAATCAACGGAAAAGCAATAGGTGCAAAACTAGAGTTAAGCTCCTGGTATCGATAAGCACGAAATCCGTATCGACACAATATTCTCTGACCAAAAAGATAAGCTTATAGTATCGATACGGCCCTTAATCCGTATCGATGCCACGGGGCTTTGGGTAGCGATTTCAGCAGATTTCGAAGGCATGCACAACTACCAAAATCCAACAATCAAAGGCATGACTCTACACCAAATCAACATATAAACACATCAAAGAGGTAAAGAAATCCCTACCTCGCAACAATGGCTGAGATTCAAGCGTTTTTGAACGAGCCCTAACCTCTCGAACTCTGAAACTTCAATTTAAGCTCAACCCAAAGAATTCCAAGCACGAGAACTTGATTGCAAGGCCGAAGGGAGGTTGATTCTTGAAGATTTTGGGAGATTAAGTGGAGTTTTGAGTGAGAAGAGAGGAGAGAGAGAGATAGCCGGTGGGGAGGGAGAGAGGAATGGATGAGAGAGAGAGTTTGGGGATGAGAATATCATCCTCTACCACACACACACCCCTTATATACCCGTATATCTTTTTATTACACCTATACTCCTTCAACTTTCTATTCTTCCATATCAAGCCCCAATTTAATTAATCACCAAATAATTCATATTTTCTCAATTAGGTATTTAATAATTAATTTCAATAATTAAATAAATTACGAATCTCTACAGCAAAGAAGTGACTTTATTCATAAGCTTGAACTCAAGGGGGCGTTATTCGTACCCCTTGCAACTAATCAATAAAAATAAGAAATAAGAGAATTTTATTCGTAATTCCCACGCAATCAGCTAGTATATCCTAAAGAGAATAAAATCAAAAACTAAATTCTTTTAAATAAAGAATTTTCTCAGATTATGAACGTTCCAAGGCCTTGGCACTGGATTTCCGTCCAGATTGGCAAATCTATAGGCCCCTATGCCCACAATCTCAGTCACTCAATACGGGCCTTCCCAATTGGCCCCCAACTTGCCCTCGTTGGCCACCTTGGTATTGCCGAGCAATTTTCGTAGTACAAGATCCCCAACACCAAACTCTCGAGGGTGAATGTGTTTGTTGTAGCTCTTCATTAGCTGTTCCTGGTAAGAAGCCAGATGCACCAGGGCCCTTTCCCTCCTTTCTTCGGCGAGATCAAGCTCAATTTCGAGGGCCCTGTCATTGCCCCAACTCTCAACCAATGCAGTTCTGTTGGTTGGAAGACCAACTTCTATTGGTATTACTGCCTTTGTTCCGTATGCCAAGGAATAGGGGGTCTCTCCCGTAGACCTCCTAGGTGTTGTACGGTGTGCCCACAGTACCAGAGGTAACTCATCAGGCCACTTTGGTTTTACTTTGTCCAACCTTTTCTTGATCCCGTCAAGGATGGTTTTGTTGGACGCTTCTGCCTGTCCATTGCTCTGAGGGTAGGCTGGGGTTGAGTAATAATTTCATATTCCATACTAGGCACAAAAAGCTTTGAATTTCTTCTGAAACTTGGACCCATTATCAGTAATCAATGAATAAGGGATCCCAAATCGAGTAATAATACTCTTCCACACGAACCTTTCTATCATAGGTTCAGTGATTTTAGCCAACGGCTCTGCCTCAATCCACTTGGTAAAATAAACCGTCGCTACCAGCAGAAACTTCCAGTTGCCAGTTGCTTTATGGAGTGGACCCACGATGTCCACTCCCCATTGAACAAACGGCCAAGGACTCGTCAATGGCACCAAATCTTCTGCTAGTGTTCAAATCATTGGTGAAAATTTCTGACACTTTTCACAAATTTTTACATATACTCTAGCATCTTCCTGCATATGTGGCCACCAATAGCCCTGGGTAATTGCTCGGTGGGCAATGGACCTACCTCCAGCATGACTCTCACATGTCCCCTCATGGATCTTGTGGAGGAATTTCTGCACGATCTCAGGGTGCACATAAAGTAAATATGGACCTGTGAAGGATTTTCTGTATAACTTACCCTCTGGTAACAGCCAAAACCTAGCAGATTTGGTTTTTATTTGTGTGCCTCCTTCTTATCAAAAAGGAGTATTTCATCTTGTAAAAACTCCACAATCGGGTCCATCCAACTTGGTCATTGGTTCACGTCCAAAACCAACTCCACACTCCTCCCAATGCTCGGCTCGGTCAATACTCCACCGCTATTTTCCTTTTCAACTTACTTGGTACAGCTGTAGCCAACCAGGCTAGTGAATCTGCATAAGCATTCTGTCCAGAACTTATTTGCTCAACATATACCCTTTCGAAGATATCAAGCAGATCCTTGGCTGCCTACACATATGCCGCCATCTTCTCATTCTGGGCTTCGTACTCCCCTGACAGTTGATTAACCACAAGCTGTGAATCACAATACACCCTGACTCGTTTTACTTTCAATGTTCTTGCACTCCTCAATCCAGCTAAGAGTGCCTCGTATTCCGCCACGTTATTCGATGCACTGAAACCAAGCCGAACAGATAGTTCAATCATTACTCTTTCAGGAGGTAAAAGTATAACCCAGTTCCTGAACCAGTATTACATACTGATCTGTCAACAAACAACTTCCATTCCATGGGATCCTATTCGGCCGAGACTCTGTTCTCCATGGCTGGTGTCCCAATCACCTGCTCCTTTCTCGCAAGAGGAAGGGGTGTTATTGCAGGTGAAAACTCCGCCACAAAATCTGCCAGCACTTGGCCTTTGATTGCTGCGCGTGGCAAATAATCAATGTCGTACTGGCTTAAATCAACGGACCATGTTGAGATTCTTCCCGAGAAGTCTGCTTTTCGTAGCAGTGATTTCAACGGTAACTTAGTATAAACCACAACCTTATAGCTTTGGAAATAATGTGGCAACTTCCTTGTGGCTGTCCTTAATGCCAGGACAAGCTTCTCCATGGGCAGATATCTTGTTTCTGCGTCCAGCAATGTTTTGCTGACATAGTAGATAGGGATTTGCTCGGATCCCATATCCCTTAACAGGACTGCACTTACAGCATATTCAGAAACAGCCAAATACAAAACTAAAGACTCACCTGGCTGTGAAGTTGACAAAAGTGGAGCCTCGGCCAAATACTTCTTCAGGTCCTGAAAGGCTTGCTCACACTCTGCTCCCCATTCGAATCCTTCCCTCTTTTTTAATAACTGAGAAAAGGGTCTGCACTTATCACTTGATCTGCTGATAAATCTATTGAGTGTTGCAGCCATTCCAGTCAACCTCTAGACTTCCTTTGTGGTTTTGGGACTTTGTAACCTTTGCAAGGCTGCAATTTGATCAGGATTGGCCTCAATCCCTCTCATGGTCACTAGGTGGCCTAGGAACTTCCCAGAACCAACTCCAAATGCACACTTCAAGGCGTTGAGATTCAGTTTGTATTTCTTCAGGATTCCAAAAGCCTCTTTCAAATCCGCTATGTGTCCCCGTCTGGCTTCACTTTTCGCCACCATATCATCAATGTAAACTTCCATGGTTTTGCCTAGAAGCCCTTTGAACATGATGGTTGCGAGTCTTTGATACGTTGCCCCTGCATTCCTTAGCCCAAAGAGCATGACACTATAACAATACAACCCTTGTGGTGTAATGAAGGAAGTCTTCTCCTGATCAGGCGCAAACATAGCAATTTGATGATATCCTCGATATGAGTCATGGAAACTCGTTCGTTCGTATCCAGCAGTTACGTCAACCAACTGGTCTATCCTTGGAAGAGGGAAACTGTCTTTTGGACATGCCTTATTTAGGTCTGTGAAGTCTACACAGGCACGCCACTTTCCTTTCTTCTTTTTTACAACCACAGTGTTGGATAACCACTCTGGGTAATTGTTAAAGTATCCAACTCCAAACCAATTGGCAAAGAGTGGAGAGGCTGTCCAAGCTCATATATACTAGTTTTGGAGGAGATAATTAACCAATGTGGGACAAATCCCAACACTCCCTCGCACGTGCGACCCTTGACTCGCACGTGGAGAGGTAAATAAATGATCCGGAACACACAGATCACAATGAAATAAAGTGCAACTATGGCACAAATAAAGGGGAAAAGCCTCCGAAAGCCTAGCTCTGATATCATGTTAAAGCATCCAACTCCAAACGAATTGGTAAAGAGTGGAGAGGCTGTCCAGGCTCATATACTAGTTTTGGAGGAGATAATTAACCAATGTGGGACAAATCCCAACAGTAATAAACTTCCTGTATTGCTTTGGCTTCCAACAAATTATCTACCTCCTCTATTACGGCATCAACATGATGTACAGCTGCCCTTCTCTTTTTCTGAATGACTGGCTTATGTTGTGGATCAACGTTCAAGTGGTGGCAGATCACATTTGCATCTACTCTGGGCATCTCTTTTGGTATCCATGCAAATACATCAATATGTTCCTTTAAGAAGCTTACCAACTTGGCCTCTTCCTCTGCTGGCAATGTTTCCCCAATTAAAAAATACCTTTCAGAATCAATCTTGTTGATCTGTATTTTCTTCAGGCCTTCAACCACTTTTTCTACTGGGCTTCTTTCGACATCCTCGATAGTCGGTTAATCCGGTACTTCTAACGTATGAACATGATGGGCCTTTGGGACTCTTTTAATGATGGAAATCAAACACTGTTGGGCCACTTTTGATTGCCTCTAATTTTTTCAACCCCATTAGATCCTGGGAACTTCACCATCTGGTGATAAGTTAAGAAAATAGCTTTCATCTTGTGTAGTCAGGTCCTTCCTATAATCGCGTTACAGGAAGAAGGAACATCTACAACTAGAAAGTCTATCCTCGTCACCACTGATCCAGCCCAAACAGGCAACGTTATTTTCCCAAGGGCCCAAACGGCACCTGCACCAAACCCAACCAAGGGTGTTGTGAATTGCTCCAAGTCTTTCTGGGCCAAACCCAACTTCTTGAATGCATCATAGTATAATACTTCTGTACAACTCCCTGAATCCACCAAGATTCTCTCAATGTCGTATTCTCCAATTCGTAGGGTTATGACCAAAGCGTCATTGTGGGGGCATTTGAACTTCTCCCAAATTTTCGTCTGTAAAAACTATGCCCTCATTGCATATGTCATTTTCTCGGCCTCTTTTCTTTCCTAACCACATAACATGCTGGTCGTGCTTAATTTGCCTCTGGAGTAGCCTAACCTCGTTTCTCGTATAAGGCGTGGCTAATCCATGTATCATATGGATTATCCCCTGAGGATCCTATTCGTAATCCATCTCCAAGGCGTCCCCTTTATCTTTTGTGTCCTTTTGGATAAATTCTTTGAGATAGCCACGAGAGACCAGATCATCAAGGTGCCTCTTACACATCTCACAATCCCCAGTCATGTGGCCCCAGTCCTTGTGATAGCTGCAGTGCTGATTCGTAGCACGTTTTGCATCTTTATTTCCACCTAGACTTGGAGACCACTTGAAGTAAGGCTGATTCTTTATTTGATAAAGAATCCTATAGATGGGTTCCTTCCAAACTGTGTTTATTGGAAAGAAAGACTGGGGGTCAGGAGCTTATTTATCTTTGTATGGCTCTTTCTTTGCCTACCCGTACTCTTTCCTCTCCCTGTAAGTCTTGGGTTCTGGCTTATCCACCTTTTTAACGGGTGCCTTCGGCTGTTCGACTTCGATTTTGCCGCCCTCTCGGAGTATGTCATCCTCCATCCTGGCGTATTGCTCTATTTGTTCCATCAGTTTAGCCAACGTTGCTACCGGATGCATATTCAATGAACGGCGTAGCTCTCCCCGAACAGGCAAGCCAGTCTTGAAGGTAGCAATCACATATTCCTCACTGCAACTTTCAATCTCGTTGAAAGTTTCCCAGTACTTCTTTGCGTAATCCCTGATCGGCTCACTTTCTGTCTGCTTCATTGTGGAAAGACTTTCAAACGACTTTGGGGCTCTCCTACTTGTTAAGAACTGAGCAGTGAATTCTTCGGCCAACTGCTTTCATCCTCAGATGGAGCGTGGGCCTAGTTTGTGGAACCAAGATAAAGCCACCTTCCCCAAACTTGAAGGGAACATCATACACATGATGGCATCATCTCCATCGTGCAGTCACTGTCCCGTCCTCATGTTCCTTAGTTTTGTGAGCCACATTCTTGGCCCAATCGGTATCAGGTCTTTCGTACCTGTCCCTATGGTGTTTTCTGTTCCTCTCTCCCTTAAGGGTGGAGCTTCGGCTTCTGCTCCTTTCTTTTCATGAAGTAGCCCTCCGCCTATTCGGACTTTGGTCTGAACTTTCGCTTTTCCTCTTTCGTGAAGAAGCTTTCCTCCGTCTTAGAGGAGGACTCCTGTTTCTGCTTCTTCTTCTTCGTGAAGAAGCCTTCTCATAGTCCACCATGGCATACTTGTCTCCCCTGGAATTTCTTCATGAAAGCCCAGTGTCCTCAGGATGCTCTTAATTCATTATCTCGCGGATTTCATGCTCTCGTCTCTTGATTAATTGAGCAAGCTTCTCGATTTACTTCCTCTTTTTATCGAGGACATCATCACTGTTATGTATACTCCTTGAATGTGCAACCGATTCCTCTATTCGGTGGGACTTGCTCCTTCTCGTGGAGCCTGTGGTCGTCCTACCCCCTTTGTCTTTGGAGTTATCTGGAAATATCAAAGGGTCATCTCTGCTTGTCATTTTCCTGCCATGTCTACCAGTGGGCTTTTTCAGAGCGCCTGGTGGGGACTTATCTACTCCCCCACCTAACTGGTCCTTCGGATTAAACGGCGTGATTGGATCTTTTTCCATCATGGTCGTTTTTCAGGGAATTCTATTGTTTCCCACAGACGGCACCAATTGTAGGGGGATGAAAATAGCTGATGCTTCGGATCACTTTGGATTACAACGACTTACTCGTGCCTCTTCACCGAAACCCTAGTTCATCGTCGGAACCCTAATCTGCAAAACAGATAAGGGGTGAGCGCACCTTTGCCTCTCATGGCAAAGGCCCTCCGATGCCTAAATTAGTATCACGTACTAGCAATAAACCCTAATTATCTGTAGGAAAGTAAAGAACAAGTGCAATTCTCTGTGTAGTGCATACCTTTTACCTCTAGGTTAACCTTGTTTATATAGGCATACGTATGCTTACTGTCCAAGCATCCCTATGGCCCTAGAATTCCTATCTCGTATAAGAACCCAGGATCTCTTGGATTCTCGTTCCCTTATCAGTTCATTACCTTAATCTTTTTAGGACTCTTTTCCATAACTAGCCGAACATCCCATTTACGTTAGGTGTCTTTCCTAGATCCTACATACTCGGGATCTTATTCTTTATGGGATAGCACCACTCTGGAACCTTCTAAAATGTTCTTGCCGCTTTAGCATTTAAGGCTGCTTCCTCAATAGTTCTTTACCCTATTCGGCCATCTCATTGCCGAACAGTCCATCTAGACCAATGACCTCACATGCAACTGATCCTTATCATTATATTTTGGACAAATGACTTCATATGTCTTTTGTCTTTATATGCCGAACAGACTGCCTGGACCAATGACCCCTTATGTCACAGGTCCTCATCGTCGTTCACCGCGCTATCTAGCGTTATGTCCTGTCATACTTACCATGTGCTCATTTATACTATCTGTTTAGCTGCTAATTGTATCTATTCAGGAATACCTCCCTACAGGTTTTATTCAAGGGAATGCTCTGGCATAATAGGTCTAGTGACTCACCAACATCATCCTAATGCATCAAGAGATACAATGCCATGAGGCGTATGAGGCGAGAGACGGAATTTTAACTTCTGCACACTCTATTTAGAATGTAACACTTATTTTATTACAGCCCATGCTTCGAATCGTAGGACATGTGATTAGCCTATGTGAAATGACATGCAACAAAGACATCAACCACTGCAAGCCACATCATTCAAGACAGAATGGTGTAAGAGGTATGTGCACATTATTTTGTTGATAGAATGCTTAAAGTAAAATAGGTCATACCACATTAAAGGATGCCAAGGGGCAAAATACGTCAAGAGACATAGTACACCAAAATACCACATCATTTAAGGGCCAAGAGGCGTAACATGTTGAGAGACACAACACATTAAGAGATGAAAGGCCATGAGGCATGTAGGTCGAGAGACTCATGCGTTAAGAGCTAGACATAACACCAAGGAGCATCTTTGTCGAGAGACATAACGCACCAAGGGATGCAACACCAAGAGGTGTATAGGTCAATAGACCTAATACATCAAGAGATATAATGACAAGAGACATAGTGGTCGAGAGACCTATTACATTGAGAGATGTGATGCCACGAGGCATAGTGGTCAAAAGACCCAATACATCAAGAGATGCGATGCCAAGAGGCATAGTGGTCGAGAGACCCAATACATCGAGAGATGCAATGTCAAGAGGCGTGGTGGTCGAGTGACCTAATGTATCAAGAGATAGTGCCCATTTTTCCTCTTTGGAGCCAAGAGGTGTCACACTAACAAATAATAAAACACATTCATAATGCGACTTGTAAGCAACATGTAGTAGTGAAAACAAGAAACGAAAAACATTCAATTTTTAAATTTTTCCTTGAGGATTTCAAAACCACATCATTTTATCTACATGACTCACATTCAAACCACTCAATCATCAAGAAACGAAAAACAATTCCATGAACCCATGCCCCTAGCGGTTTACTGCCTTAAGGTGAATTGACTACTTTGAGTAGGATTGATAAGTGACCACTGCACGCCTCTTGGGAGATTGTGTGCTTCTAAAAGGGGGATGCAGTTATGCCTCTTTGCCTCATACCACTTTTCCTTGTCCATACCTTCCACATTGGTTATGCCCCTAGTATTTAGGACCGTGTTGCTAAGTCGTGTTCTTCAATCTGAGAGGACTTTATTATGGACCATATTGTAGGCTACGGTGTTGGCTTAAGAAAGAAAGGGATATAACAGCTCAAACCTACTTTCTACTCATGCAGGTTTAAAAGTTAGGAGTATCTAATCACTCCATTTTGTATGAAAGAGATGTTTCTTCAAAATGACCCTTGTTTTTGGATCGGAAGGAATGTCTTCCTCAAAATTGTAGACACCCTATTCTGGACTGTCCAGATTAGTTTACTTATGGTCTTTGATTCCCTAATGATGAATACGGTCAAGAACATCCTGAGATTGTTGGCATCCATTTCAAACCCTTCGAACCAGAACCAAATGGCCTCAGCAAAGCTCTACTTGCATACGCTGGTACTCTGCTGGCGTGCACTGGTAAACTGCCACGTGTTAGTCATCGACTGTTGACTCAGTTACCACTGGCGCATGCAGGTGTAGTGCTTGCGTACGCCAGTTAAAGCCAGTCAAATCACCACTATTCAACCACATGCACAAGACTGTTGTACCACCCAACACATTGTTTGATCGGCTAAGAAATGATTTTGGGCAGTGGATGTTCCCCCACTCTCACACAAGTCTCCCATCACCCTTCCCTCTCATTAATGAGAAGGAAGATTTCCCTCCAAACCCAACCAGCCTTAACTCAGCTGGTTACACCCCTCACCCTTTATATATACTCCCCTTTCTCATTCTTGCAAAGGGTTACAAGGTTGCAAAGGAGTTAACCACCATTAAGACTCTAAGTCTCTCCCTCTCCTCTTTTCTTCTGGTGTCTTGCTTTCTCTCACTCCATTACTTGAAAGAGTAAGCAAGAAGTCCCTCTACACTCTCTTCACCTACCTTCATTCATCATCCATCCCTTAAACCTCAAGTCCAAAGCTCCAACATTCCATCAATCTCAAAAACCAAAGGTATACCAACTTTTATAACCTTCTGTTCAGACCCCTAAGGGGGGGTTGGCAGGGTCAAAGCTGGTAATCAATACCAGTCATGGCCCTAAAGCTGTCAAAGTATCAAGGATCATGTAGGATCATTAGTGGTGCACGCCAGTACCATAAAGTCGTACGCCTGTTATGGCAATACGTGAAATATTGGCGTGGGGATCATTGATCATCCATTTTCTGCTTTCCTCTTCATTTTGACACCTTGTAGCATGTAGTTTACTGCTTTCTGTACTTTAGTACTACATGGATGTTCATTTGTTATTTCTACTTTAGAAGGCCTCTAGGATCCATCTGGTCATGTTCCAGATCCCAGATGATGCAAAGCCAAGCATTGACCAAATGAAGTAACTAGCGTACGGTCGCTCGTGACTGGCGTATAGTAGTTATGTCATGGTCCAATGGCTGGCCCTTACATGATAGCTAAGCCTTAGCCTTTATTTGTTTCCCAACACTGTTTATGGGGTGTTCTATTTATTTCATTTCTATAGATTCATTTATGTTGTCTGTATCTGTATGAATCTTATTATATAAACTGTGTGGTATGTCCTGGGTGTGCCCTAGTCCTTTCCAGAGCCTAGAGGGTTGAAAGCAAGAGCTGTGGAAAACATCCATGCCATTTTTGCCACATAAATGCAACTTGTTACAATTTTAATTTCCTTTAACTGTTCCCCCGCCCTAATTGGCTAAAAAAATGATTAATGAGAGAAAAATGCAAATGTTTTACAAAATGCTTGAGTAGAGATCGATCTCCCGATTGGGCGAGAGGGATGCCATAAAACCCTTCCCCTCTTGTAACCTCACTCCCGAACCTCAAATATCAAAGGTGACAACAGTCCAGTCTGCAAGCCTTTTCAAATCAAACACATAGAAAACGTTTTAAGTTCGGTTCCTTGGGTATTTCACCACTAAAACTCGAATGACGACTCCGAATCGAAACGTTTCGCCGCACTTTCAAAAAAAGGGGCGCACTTGATTTTATACCGAAAATAAAATTTCAGGGGCGTGTGCCCACAGTGGCGACTATGCTGGGGAACTCATTGCATTGATTGATATTTGAAAATTAATACATAAATGAACAATCTTTCAAAGGTCTGTCAAAATAGTATGCTTCGTGTTGCTGAAGAACGGAATGGTAACGTAATAGGATCTTCACCTCCGACCAATCCGAACTGGGGCTTTTTTCTAAGAACCCGATTTTATTATTATTCGTTTTAATTGATTGTAGGTAGCCATGTGGGCATGTTGTCTGAGTGACGTGGGACCCATGTACGTATCCCAAGACTGTTAATATGATTAGATATACATTCGATGCAAAATTTGAGTTTTGGTGGCCGAACAAAAAAATTCTTGAACCTTGGGGAGTTGATTAGTGTTACCATAGATCTAGAGGGACCTATAGTGTGATTTTTTTACAAAAATCAAATTTTTATAGCTAGGGAGGATCGGCTACCCCATTTTTCTCATTTTCCAGGGCTTTTTTTTTTGCTTCTTTTTCTTCTCTTAACTCCCACGTTCTCTCTCTCACTACACACTCAATCAACCTCTTAAATCTTCTAAGTTTTGGAGAATCTAAGGAAAGGAAAGCTTAATTTCATACATAGAAGTCAAAGATTTTGGAGCTAGAAGTGGGTTTGGAGAGGATTTAAAGCTAGGGTTTGGTATTTGCATCTTTGAGGTAGGATACATGACTAATCCTCTTAACATATTCATTTTTAGTGTAAATATTGTGGATTTGTTTGTAGAGAATGAGTATTTTTTTGATTATGTGAAAATTTGTGTTATGGTTTTAAGATCTCACATGGAAAACATGGTTTTTTGTTGATACTTGTTAAATTCTTAAGATTTATGTGTTATTGAGATGTAGAGATGCTAAAGGTTTAAAAGTTACATGTGTTAGTGAAATAGTTTATGTGTACTTGAAGTTTAATGAATACTTGGAGCTTGGATACTTGATGGGAATTATGCGAATGATATTTGGGTATGAATTATCCCGTTCGGTGAGATAGGTTGAGATGATTGTGCTCGGATTATATTGGTCTAGATTTAAGTGGTGCACCTAGGAAAAATAAGCTGGGCTTGGCGAGTTCCTCAGTGAAAGACCGAAAATTGTTGGGTGGTACACTGTACCCGATTACCCCGGTGCAAGGGTTGTGCTCGTACCCGATTACCCCAATTCATGGGGTGGTACTTGTACCCGACTACCCTTGGTTTGTGAGGGTGGTGCTTGTACCTGATTACCCTGGTTCATGGGGTGGTACTTGTACCCGGTTACCCTCGGCGAGATATTAGAGTTGGCATATGGTTTATGACTTTGAGTTAAATCTAGGAATATTGGGCAATGGTCATTAGGCGGAGAACCATATGAGGTTATTATTAAGGGATACTTATCGACACTTGATAATTATGTGTGGACTTTCATATTGTGTGTGTTTCATGATATTTATGTTAAACTTGAACATATTATTTAGTTTAGTCTTGTTTCCTACGAGCTTCGGCTCATGTTGTTTAAACCATTTCAGGTGGCAATGAGGTGCCGTGAACTTAGTGAGGTCGTGGACACATGGAGTTCATTTATGTGATATCATCCTGTTTAGCTTATGTCTTGAATCATGTAAGGCCATAAGGCCATCACAGGTTTGATGTCTTTGGTAGCATGATCGTAGAATTGAAAATTTGTGTTATTATTTTGGAACTATAAAAGTAGGAGTTGTGTAATTATCTTTGGAATTTTTGTCTTTTGGCTTGCAAAACCTATGTTAGCACTAAAGATTATGTACTAAAAATGTTGTTTGAGGCTTATGGAAACGTAGCTATCTAGTTTGACTATATGGAGTTATAATTGGTGAAATCTATTTCAGGCATAGGATCTTGTTAGCTATTGTGAAAAATATCTTTGTCATGTTAATTTTTTAAAATATATATATATTGATAAGTTGTATTAGGGTTTAAAAAGAAAGGAAAGTTCTTCTCTCTCTCTTTTTTTTTTTGGTCAATGTGGTCAATGTTTGACAAGGACTTGACTTTTCAACGCGATATTTATGCCTTTATAACACGTGTTAAGGTTGAATTTTTGGGGCGTTACACTTTCACTATTATTTACTTATATAGTTCTCTCCAAGTATCGATTAAGAAAAGTGAGCCAGGCATGAAAAATGGCATTTTTCAAAACATTGCATTTCTCTCTCATTCAAATCATTCTTCGGCATTCTCCATTTGCATCAATGTTGGCTAGCTCTGTTGAGGTGTTTTGGGTAAATGGCACAATTTATTAGAGTCTGGGGTCCTCGAACGCCCAACAAACTTGGACGATGATGAGTCATACTACCATTCGACCGTTGCTTTGCTATACGCGTTGCAACGAGAGGTATATCGCGGCTCTAGTCAGAGGAACCCCTTTAAACCAAAACCGGCCTTTACATGCGTACAAAGCACTAGAACCTTTCAACCTAGGATAGGAACCCGCAGGGTGGGACTTTTTGCATCTAACCCCATATATTATCTATGTGTTACTGTTTTCCCTATCGCATGTCTGTACATACATTCATACCATTTTGCATAGCAACATGCTAGGGCGGCTTTTAGGTTATCTCTTGTCGAGTTTGTCTTATGCCTATTAGGACGTTGCCTTGAACCGATGACAAGTCGTGCATCTTGATGGTGCATGTTATAAATTTTCAAAGTCCTTGGATCAACGAGACTTTGGGAAATCAAAACTTTCTAAATCCTTGTCTAACGCCCGATCGAGGTTTCAAACAGAAAACTAGGAACAACGTAGAGAATGTCGTGATACATACACCACCCAGGTTAAGTGCTAAACACTTACACCATTTTGGATAAGTGGAGTGTTGCCACCTACACCACCCCGGTTTCGGTATCACGTCATCTACACCGAGTTGTTCCGACCTCCAAAGTTGAAACTTCAAGAGCGAAGTAGTCAAAGGCTTAGACTATTTTGACATCTCTTAGTGTTAGTCGATCCAAACAAGGATACACCCTCGAAAAGAATTCTGAGGATTACGGTAGCGTTCGAACGTCATGAGACAAACTTGTTTCTAGAGTCTAGGAGGACACCGACAACGATGACGTGCATATTGTATTCTTTCAAATTCTTTCAAAATCTTGTTGTTAGAACACCACTGAGTTCTTGTTTACTTTACTGTCCAAAAGCTCTAGGCCATTTCACTGAAAAGAAGAGCCAAACCTACTTGGAAGTGTCTGCCAAGGCTATTTCACTGTCGCTTCTAAAGCCATAACTTCATCCTTGATCATCAATCCAAAATGGCAACACAAGCAGAGCTAGCTGAGCTGAAGAGGGCTGTATAAGAACTGAACCAGAAAATGGACAAACAAATGGTTATGGTCTAGGGGCTAGTTGACCTTTTCACCTTCGCCATGTCAAAGCCGAATCTGGGGCTAATCAAAGAACCTCCACAGGCTTGCCACACTCCAGCAGTCGGAACCAAGCTGTGCTCGAAAGACATGTTCAACGACCTGGCTGAGTTTCATGAAGCTAGGACTCACCCGAAGGAAGATGCTGGATCCTTGTTCAAAGCCAATGCCAAAAGAGAGGGTATATGCAACAAAGAAATCAAACCCAAAGCCAAAAGAGTGCATCTTGTTGATAGTGCAATGTTGTGCCGCTGCAAAGCAAGCAAAGGTTTCACCTTGAACTCTTGATCTAGTCGCAGGAACCAACCAAGGATTTTCTAATGCTTCCCTGCACCTTTGGCCTCAGTTTATGAGAAACTCCTCAATGTTGGTTCCATCAGGCCTCTAACCCCAACTCTATTGCCTAAGATTCTCCCTGTCAGCTACAACCCAAAGGCCTATTGTGCTTTCCATCAAATGCCTGGCCATCCCACTGATGCCTGCTACCGCCTCTGACATGTCATTCAAGATCTCATCGACAATGGCATCATTCTAGCTCCACTCCCATCAAAGCCCAATGTCATCTCCAAGCCCATGCCTCAACACGATTCCAACCCACATGTTAGCCGGATATCCATCAGCTCCACTCAAATCAACAAAAACTCCACCAAATTCAATCTAACCCTCTACATTATCCCAGAAAATCAATCCAAACCAATCGTCTCAATCCTGTCTGAACCAGAGGTTAACTTGATGGCCATAGGTGCAATTGAGATCTTCACTGCCAACACCTGGGTCGATGGAAACATGGAACCGGCCAAGGAGGAATTCAAGAGGAAGCTTGATCAATCAAAGGAGAAGACAGACAGGTTGTGGTCCGTTAATCATGAGAGCTTGGAGCTGTTGTTTAAGGAGTTCTCTCAAGTGGGTCTGGCCGAAGAAGCTGAAGAAGCCAAAGTGTTGTTGCTTAGGCCTGTTGTCCTCTAGCTCCCACCTCTCTGCGAGGAAGTCAAGGGTAACTATAAATGTTGTGTTTTCAAATCGCGTCTATTTTGCATTGACACTTTTAAGTCTAAGTCTGACACAGTGTCTGTCAAGTCGTCTAAGTTTAGCTCTAAGTCGGAGTTTGTGCCTTTTGGCCCTCCATGTCGTAGCTTCTATGTTCAAATTGAATCTTTTGCTATACTTGGCAATCCCAAGAGGGATTTTATTATATGCATTATCCTGCTTCTAAGAACTTCGCTGGATTTTGAATAAACTGTGTCGACCCTGACGACGAAGGGATAGATTTCGATGGGATCATCCCCAAGGAAATGTGTTCCCTCGCCGAAAGGGAAGACGAAAGGCATGCTCAGCCTCTAAAGAATAAGTAATTTCAAATAAACTTGAAAGATAAGGCAAACCCCCGGATGATTCAAATTGGTTCGGCGCTGTCCCCATAAGAGCATTGCGCCCATTCAGACTTGTTCAACAATTTCTTGGCATGGTCTCACAAAGACTTGCCTAGCGTTGATCATGGGATAAAGAAGTATCAAATCCCCTGCTACCAGATGCCAAGCCAAAAAGCAAAAGCTCAGAAGGCTTCAGGCCTCGTACCATGTTCAAAACAATAATAGTAGCGTTCCATCAAGCGCACATTGAAGAGGTACAAAAGTGGCCTGGAGTGAGGTATTTTCAAACGAAGCAATCAAGACCTTCACTATCAAAGTTATTTCATTTGGGGCTGTAGTCAAAGATCACCGACTTTGGCAATAGCAAATCAATACCTCAGTCAACATGGATCAACACAAGTGTTGCTTTTTCTTGAGAGAAGCTCGGTGGGCTGAAAACCCCAAGGGTGGTAGTTCCAAGCAAAAGTTAAAGCAGCCTGCTAGAGTGAAAACCTATGAACGTGGTCTAGGCAAAAAAAAAAATGAATTGGCAAAAAGTCGAAAGCTCGCTAAACCGAAAACCTGAAAAGGTGGTATTAGGCAAAAGTTAGAGCGCAAAATGAGAGGCAAAATACACGAGTGAACCTTGGCTTGAACTACGTTTTGACCTAATTCCCCAGAAGGGGATACATAGGCAGTCTCTCTCTTCGAGACTCGGTCATAATCTATCAACTGGATCTCAAGTTTTGGCTTTGGTGCACCACATTGGCCGCCTGAACTATGTTTTGACAAATCCTTCCCTGAGGTTTGGTCGCAATCTGTCAATTAGATCCAAGGCTTTGGTACATCGCCGTAGTCAATAAGAAGACAAGCTTCATTTGTGCAAAATGGGGAAAAACCTTTCGTCTTTCAATCTTATTTTAAACTACTTCTTCAATTACAAAACTGAGCATAAAGCCTTAAAATATCTGAAGTATCAAAAACATAATGAAATGCTTGCGAGGCATAACGGCTCACAGTTTATTCTAAGTTAGCAAAGTCTAGTGTAAGCAACCGCAGTGAACTTGTAGTCATGCGCGCTATTTTGAGGCTCACGCGCGTTTGTTCAAAGTTATGTGCGTTGGTCTCAAACCTGTGAGCACTTCTTTAATTCGAGCAGCAGTCAGCTATTACCTCCAACTTGTCATTTTCTATCTCAAGTTTAAAGTACCTCGAATGTCATTCAAGGGGCTTTCGCCAAGTTTTGTCATGTCGTGCAGGTCATACAGAGCAAATGTGACTACACGAGGGTGTCGGTTTCATTCTGAGCCTTATAAGAGTCATCTTTCGCACTTTATGTCCATCTTTGCGACATTTTTCAAGTCTTTCGGTTTAGTTCTCGTGTCTGGTCGCTTTTCCCAATTTTTGTCGATTCGTACGGGTCATTATACATCTTTTTTACCTTTTTGCTAGTATTAGTTTCACTTGTCTACGAGATATTTGAATTTTGGCTCATTAATGCCCAAAATTTCATTATTTTCTGTGTGTCTAAGGGTCTGCGTTGAATCGTAGGGCTCTTTCTCCCTTTTCGTTCAAGCTAGGCGAGTCTATACATATATGCATGTGTCTATTTGTTGACTCAAATCGTTTGTCAATGCAAATTAGATATTAGCGAATGGTTTATGCATTCTTTGGACATTGTCAAAAGAGGATCGATAAATTGAAAAATGCAATTTTTATACTGCTACTCTACCATCTATAATCCGCAAGCTACGCAAATCTTGTGAGTAGCAAGGGCAAGTCAGCCCAAGGCTAAGCAAAGCATATCTTTGGGGCACACCAGCCAAAGCATCAAAGAAAAGGCAAGCAAGCCCAGTGCCACTACCAAAAGCCAACTAGGGCGCACCAGCTCGCTCAACATCTAGCTCTCTAGAAACGAATCACAGAAGCAAAAGATAGTAAAGTAATGAGGCTCAATGGTAGTCCTCAGGCGTCGTTGTCCTCCTAGAAGCTGCCCTTAGCTTGCATCTGCATTTTCAATTTGTACAGTATACATATCATTGCATATTGTATATCAAATGTTGAAAAAAGGAAAAATCTATCAAGTGCCAAAGCACACCTATCCAATATCGAAAGCAGTAACAAATCAGGATTTTGGGGTTCGTACTTGGGATCAAGTCACTACTGGAACCAAAGCCGGAGCCGCTGCTTTGAGATAGTACAATTATAAAAGGGGTGCCACACCGTTTTCCTTATCCCCTTCTTCATGGCAAATGACAAGCATATAGCCACTCTATCCTGCTTTGCTAGCACCTGGAATATACTTTGGGGGATCAGAATACAATCCAAGTTCACCGATGGCTGGTCCCCGAAAGTTCACACCGACAACCAGTCCTGTCTAATCCACAACGGCACGTTCATCCTGAAGAATGATCTGCCCATCCTGTCTGACTCCAACGACGATCAGAACATCATCTGATCGATCCACAACAACGGTCCGCCCGTCCAATCAGTCTATAACAACCATCCGCTTGTCCTGATCCACATCGGTCTACAGTGAGCATAGCTTCCAACAGTCTTATTGCTTTGTCTCAAATGGTCTTTGATAAGGAGATTGGCTCTGGTTCCCAACAGATGGAATTCAACCTACCTGACACAACCTACCCGTGATTGTTGGTGTTCTTTGTGCCGAAGAAGGTTCGATCCTCCGAGGCAATGATTTATCTGCAACTGATTATTCCCTAGGAGAGTCTGCCTCGGCAATTAAAGATGGTCCGCCCATCCCCGTTTCCCAACAGAGTTCGAACTCTCCTCCAACGATGGTCTCCGCGTCATCTTCAATGATGACCCACCGTCCCAACTCAACGATGGTCTCCGCGTCATCCTCAATGATGACCCACCGTCCTAGCTCAACAATGGTCTCTGCGTCATCCTCAATGATGACCCACTGTCCCAGCTCGCTCAACGATGGTCTCCACATCATCCTCAATGATGACCCACCGTCCCAACTTAATGATGGTCTGCGCGTCATCCTTAATGATGACCCACCATCCCAACTCAACGATGGTCCGCCCGTTCTCTTTAACGACAACCGGTCTAGTCCAATTCACAAACGGCACATTTATCCTAAAGAATGATCCGCCGGTTCTATCCAAATCAACGGCGATCAGAATATCGTCTACGTTCTCTCGCTCAACAGCGATCAGAACATCGTCCGGCTCAATTCATCGACGATGATCAGAATACCGTTCGATAGGTCCGTCCATCTGCAACTAACTGTTCCCCAAGAGAGTTTGCCTCGGCCTGCCCCGAACAGATACCTCTACTTTAGTCAAGCTTCAAGCGTATCTTCCAGCAGCCTTATTGCTTTGTCTGGATGGTCTTTGATAAGGAGATTGGCTCTGATTCCCAACGGATGGAATTCAACCTACCTGACATGACCTACCCATGGATATTGGAACTCTTTCTGCCGAGGATAGTTTGATCCCCATCAACGATGACATGTCCCGTCCACATTCAACGACGGCCTGTCCCATCCAACTCTGCAGTGACAACCTATTCTGTCCAATTCGACCAACAATCAGTGGTTTGCCCGTCATTAATCTCCAGCAACAGCTCGCCCATTCAAATTCAAATTCAATCCATCAGTCAGGTTCCTTAAGTTTCATGTCTACTTTCATTCATATGTTCTGTTCTAGATAGCCTGGAAGGGTGTCTAGAAAACCTTTGACGTTACCTGTACCAAGTCAATGGTGCTCCAAGTGTCGTCAAAGGGGGGCTACTGTAGACACCCTATTCTGCACTGTCCAGATTAGTTTACTTATGGTCTTTGATTCCCCAATGATGAATATGGTCAAGAACATCCTGAGATTGCTGGCATGTTTGAGCTTTGAGCATCCCGAACCTCATTCAAACCCTTTCGAACTCCATTTCAAGCCCTTCGAACCAGAACCAAATGGCCTCAGCAAAGCCCTATTTGCATACACTGGTACTCTGCTGGCGTGCGCTGGTAAACTGCCACGTGTCAGTCATCGACCGTTGACTCAGTTACCACTGGCGCACGCAGGTGTAATGCCAGTGTACACAGTTAAAGCAAGTCAAATCACCACTATTCAACCACGTGCACGAGACTGTTGCGCCATCTAGTACACTGTTTGATCGATTGAAAAGTGATTTTGGGTAGAGGATGTTCCCCCACTCTCACACAAGTCTCCCATCACCATTCCCTCTCATTAATGAGACGGAAGACTTCCCTCCAAACCCAACCAGCCTTAACTCAGCTGGTTACATCCCTCACCCCCTATATATATACTCCCCTCTCTCACTCTTTCAAAGGGTTACAAGGTTGCAAAGGGGTTAACCATCAGTAAGACTCTAAGTCTCTCCCTCTCCTCTTTTCCTTTGCTTTCTTGCTTTCTCTCCCTTCATTACTTGAAAGAGTAAGCAAGAAGTCCCTCTACACTCTCTTCACCTACCTTCATTCATCATCCATCCCTTAAACCACAAGTCCAAAGCTCCAACATTCCATCAATCTCAAAAACCAAAGGTATACCAACTTTTGTAACCTTCTGTTCTGACCCCTGAAGGGTTGGCAGGGTCAAGGCTGGTAATCAATACAAATCTTGGCCCTAAAGCTGGCAAAGTTTCAAAGATCGTGTAGGATCATCAGTGACGCACGCCAGTACCATAGAGCCGTACGCCTGTTATGGCAGTACGTGAAATATTGGCGTGGGGATCATTGATCATCCATTTTCTGCTTTCCCCTTCATTTTGACACCTTATAGCATGCAAATAACCAGTTTACTACTTTAGTATTGCATGGATGTTCGTTTGTTATTTCTGCTTTAGAAAGCCTCTGGGATCCATCTGGTTATGTTCCAGAGCCCAGATGATGCAAAGCCAAGCATTGACCAAATGAAGTAACTAGCGTACGGTCGCTTGTGATTGGCATACGGTTGCTTGTGATTGGCGTACGGTAGTTATGTCATGGTCCAATGGCTGGCCGTTGCATGATAGCTAAGCCTTGACCTTTATTTGTTTCCCAACATTATTTATGGGGTGTTCTATCTATTTCATTTCTTTAGATTCATTTATGCTGTCTGTATCTATAAGAATCTTGTTATATAAACTGCGTGGTATGTCATGGGTGTGCACTGGTCATTTCAAGAGCCCAGAGGGTTAAAAGCAAGAGCTGTGGGTTTAGGTCTACCGGCGCACGCCAGTTCTCGTGTGATGTACACAAGTCACCTCTGTATGCAATGGCCTGGCCAGTGCATACAGGTTCCTTGTTGCGTACATCATTCAGGATCAGTGTGTTCCAATTTGCCTAAAATGTTCACAGGTGCTTGTTCTCAATCTATTTTATTTGTTTCAATAAAGCAAAACATCCATGCCATTTTTGCCACATAAATGCAACTTGTTACAGTTTTAATTCCTTTTAACTGTTCCCCTTCCCTAATTGTCTAGAAAATGATTAATGAGAGAAAAATACAAATGTTTTACAAAATGCCCGAGTAGAGACCGATCTCCGGATTGGGCGAGACGGGTGCCATAAAACCCTTCCCCTCTCGTAACCTGACTCTCGAACCTCAGATATTGAAGGTGACGACGGTCCAGTCTGCAAGCCTTTTTCAAATCAAACACGTAGCACGTTTCAAGTTCGGTTCCTTGGGTATTTCACCACTAAAACATGAGTGGCGACTCTGAATCGAAGCGTTTCGCCGCGCTTTCAAAAAAAGGGGCACACCCGATTTTATACCCAAAATAAAATTTCAGGGGCGTGTGCCCCACAACAAAAATGCTTCCCTGTTTTAGAACGGATGATGTTTTTTTCTTTTTCTTCCTCTTTTCTTTTCAAAATACCCCTCATATGATGGGGGGCTCACTTTCCATTTTGTAGTCATCTCTCATTGCTTTTTTATCCACCCCAGTGTGGGGGATGGCTATCCAGCAGGCTTTGTTTGAAAGAAACTATTCAGAGGCTCAGTGTGGCTAGCAAGGGATAAGTGTTTGGGTAGAGAAATGATGGCCTTGATGTTTAACCAAGTGGTTCTTCAAAATCGATGAAAGTCTTGAAACTCAAAGTGGGTGCATGGAGACATGGCTAAATTTTCATTTCTTTTTTTTTCATGCTCTAACTTTTTCCTAGACCGCCCTTGCGGGTTTTCAATCTAGCGAGCTCATTTTTTTCGCTTCTATCTTCAACAACATGTTCCGCATATGAGCGGCTCCATGAAAGCACATAAATATTTTCAACTCCCCCTCAACTCAACAGAAATGACTTGGGTCATAGTTTATTTTAAAACTCTTTTGTTGGTTTTGACAATTCAAGTGATCACAATGTGTTTCAAGCGATATCATGAGATTACTTTGAAACCCTTAAGGATTGTTTTCAACACTTAATGTTATCATGAGTATTCCATGGCAACAAATCAGCACAAGAGAAAATATTTTCAAAAATGTGGCCAACCCAAAAGTGCCTACGTATCAAGAGAGAGAATCAGGTCACTCATAGTTTATTTCTAAGGAGATTCACAGAAGAGATTCACATTTCATATCAAGTGCAAAGAGTTGGTTAAAAACCATGATGAACAAAATGACTTTAATTTCAAGAGAAAATAAACTCAAAACTCACATTCCTAAAGGAGTACAAACTCGAGACTCAAACCTTAAAAAGATGCAAATAAGGGCCAAAAGAAAGGCTCAAAGACTAGCTAATTGAGACTCATAAAAAATTGACTCAAAACACAAGACAAATTTTGGCCGCCACTTCTCAATCATTTAACTTGGTTGGGTCAACTTTCCCTTGATTGATTAGATCCTGAACTGCATTCTTGAGAGCCCCACATTCTACAATGGAATGATCAGTCACTTGGTGATACTTGCTGTAGGGGGATGAAAACAATTAGTGTTCTGAACAACACCAATTTGTAGCGGCTGCACGTGCCTCTACACCGAAACCCTAGTTCTTCGTCGGAACCCTAATCTGCAAAACAGACAAGGGGTGAGCGCACCTTTGCCTCTCGTGGCAAAGGCCCTCCGATGCTTAAGTTAGTATCACGTACCGATCTAAACCCTAATTATCAGTAGGAAAGCAATAAGAGATGGCCAAATATTGCGTACCTTTTACCTCCAGGTTTACCTCATATTTATAGATTCGTGGATGCTTGCCGCCCAAGCATCCCTGTTGCCCTAGGATTCCTACCTCGTATAGGAAACCTAGTATCTCATGGATTCTCGTTCCCTTATCTGTATAATAGCTTAACTATTATGGGACTCTTTTCCACAATTAACCGAACACCCCACCCACGTTGGGTCTCTTGCCTCGATCCTATTTACCCGGGATCCTATCCTTTTATGGAATACTACCATTCTGGAACATTCTTGCCACGTTACGACTTAAGGCAACGTTTTCCACTGTTCGGCTTCCTCTTTGCCGAACAGTCCTCCTGGACCAATGACTTCACATGCAGCTGGTCCACGTTACATCTGGTCAAATGACATCACATGTCTTTTGACCTTAGCAGCCGAACAGACTGTCTGGACCAATGGCTTCGCATGTCATTGGTCCATATCTCCGTTCATCGCACTGCCCGGCAATAAACCTGTCATGCCTGCCACGTGTCCCTAACACATCACGTGTTCGGCGACTAATCTTATCTGTTCGGGAATACCTCCCTACAATTGCTCCCCAGCCCCATCCGTTTGCCACTGTTCGGGGGCAATGGGTGGGGCTTTTCAGAAACACCATATTCGTCCAGCCCCGGGCAGTCATCACATCTGATACCCTTTGAAGTCCTTGGCGGCTTCGTCATTATACCATCTCGGGGTAATAAATCCACGTGGCGTATCTCGTACGCTTTGTATTTAATTTTGAACTGACGTTTTTTCAAACGTCGTTAGCGTGATATCTGCTTTCCGTTACTTTAACTCGTAACGGCGTGGAGAGAGACGTTTCGTCTCCGTTCCAGCCCTTAAACCCCTGAAAAGGTTTCATTTTGGGCTCACAGTTTCAAATTCTCTTCTCATCTTCTTCAACCTCAACGACTCGAAACGCCATTGCCGCCGTCTGCGAACTCGATTTCTTCTCAGGCGACCGCTGCAAACACCTCTGTAAGATTCTCGTTCTTTCCTTCCTGTTTCATTTTTGAGGATCCCTGTCCTCAAAAATCTTCCTCCCGCTAGGGTTTCGTTTAGTTTCGCAAAACTTTTCTAAGCAACCATGGCTACTGGAGATAATGACGCTCCCAAACCGGGCAAGTTTAGAAAACTTTGCGAGAATCCTACAGCCATGGCGGCTTTTAGGACAGAATATGCCATCCCTGATAACGTAGGGCTCGAGCTCGCTCCTCTGGGGGCAGACAGAGACGGCGGCTCATGGGACAGGATGTGCATTCCCATTGTAGCAATCGTCGAGGGTGGAGTCCGTTTTCCCCTCCACCCACTGCTTCGTCAAATCTTGAATTGGTACCGCCTTACCCCCATGCAAGTTTCAACAAATGTTTTCAGGCTAGTGATGGGGATTATAGCTTTGAATAGAATCTTAGGAACCCAATTGGGGATTTGGGACATCCAGTGGTGGTATAGCATCGTGCTAAACCCCGAATACAACACCTTTTACTTCAAGGTCAGGAGGGCAGACAAACGGCTCGTGCTAAATCTGCCTGACTCCGCTCGTGACCACGAGATTGATTTCCTCTACGTTACGGGAGCATTCGAACCAGTAGGGGAAGATGGCCAAGTGATAGGGCTCCATTGCCCGCACATATGGGGCTACCCACGTATGCTCTCAATTCTGTTTTCGTAGTACTTTATTTGCTGCTGTCTCGTAGCTTCTCTTTACTCATATATTTCATCTCCATACTTAACTTTTGCAGCTGACAACGCCAATAGACGCCCCAGACGAGTTCCGAGTCATATCCGAACAGAGGATATTAATCGGATCCTGAACTACACAGGGGAGCCCGGTACCCGAACAGCAGGTAGGGGTCGAAACGCGGAGGTGCTATTAGGATACACTCCCGCGTACAGAGGGGTGATTGACAGGAGACTTGCCCATCCGAGCACCAGTGTCGCCTCAACCTCAGCTCCACCTCAAACGCAGAGCTCAGGACTGCAGGCAGGAGTCACCCTTGCCGGGCAAGCTGGTGAAGTTGTCATTCCTGAGGGCGTTCCCACAACCCGGGTGGTGCTCAGGAGGTCCAGACGAAGGCAGAGTACAACCGTGCAGGTAGCCGAACAACCCGTCGCCTTCGGCGCTACGAGCCAGTCGTCTTCTTCGGGCTATTCGCCTTCTCCCCCTGAATCAGGTACGATGGCTCGCGAACCCCTCAACCTCAGCTCCCTCCTGTCCGTCTCAACGAGGGGACGTGGTGCCGCTGGCAGAGTGGCGTCCACTGGTGCTCCCCCCCCACACTCCCGTCGTACTAGAGGGGGGGCATCTTCACACGAACGGGACAGTTCTCTGGAGGCTGAGGATGCTCGGCGAGACAAACGCCAAAGGACTGAGGACCCGTCCTCATCCGATGTGCCAGCTGAAGCAAATGTCAGCCAGCCCCAATCGCCTCCTCTCCAAGTGCTTCCCCAAACGTGGGCTCCCGCGCTTATCAGAGGCGATCGCCCCGTTCACGTCGGGGATAGTGCCAGCTCCTCAGAGACGGCACTGGCTCTGGCACAGGCACTATCTCTGCCTGTGGACATGCAAAAAGAAGCCACCTCGCCAGCAGATAGGCTGGTGTCCACTGGTCTCGTCAGTGGGATTAAGGTACGCAAAATGTCCTTCACAGCAAAAGACTTAAATTGGTACATTAGAACTTTTCCTAACAAACATCTGGTATTTGGACAGTGTATTCAAAAGATGCTGACTCTGGGGCAGAAGTTCCAAGCTGCTGAGGCTGAAAGAGTCAAGCTGCTTAATGATAACACAAGGCTGCTCCGAACAGTCACTAGGCTTGAGCGAGAGAGAGACAATGCCAAAGCAGATTATGCAGAGGCCAAGGGCAGCCTAGAGACTGCTGAGGATAACCTCAAGCAAGCCTTGGCTGAGATCGATGATACCAAAAAAGCAGCCTTCGATGCTGGGTATGAAAAGGGGTTTGATGCTACTACTGCGAGCTACGTTGAGCAGATGCCGGGCATCCAAGACCAGATCTGGGCAGCAAGCTGGGAGGCCTGTCTGACCAAGGCTGGCATTTCGGACGACTCTCCACTATGGGTTGAGAATGATCTCCCCAGCGGCCGTGCAGCAGCAGCCGAGGATCAGGGTGATGCCCCTAATGACGATGTAGATCAGCAAATCGACGAGTTTGCTGAAGCTGATGAAGAAACTCGATTGGAGCCGCAGGGTGCATTGGCCGAACAGCTACCAGCCCAAATAGCTGCTGATGAACCTGCTGTTGAGGAAGGAGGCAATGCAACTGTGGAGGTCACAGCAGATGTGCTTCCCGAGATCCAAAACCTGGACTAAGGTGAGACCAATTCCTCTGAACAACGCTGCAGGTCCTGCGAGACCGTAGCTTATTCCAGCCCTGTGAGGTATATGACTTTAATATTTCTTTTTGTTTTTGTTGATACAAGTAACTGGCCCTTCGGGGCATAACTTTGCTTCAACGTTTGTTCGGCACTTCGTGGCCGTAGTCTTGGTATCTCGTACCTTCTCATGTTTTGACTATCGCGATCGTTTTAGCTTTATGCATGTATTTCATATGCAAGCCTTTAAGCTGTCTCATACCGCGCAATAAGTTTTTTTTAAAGTATCCCATACTGTTGAGTACAACCACGTATTGCATCCACCAAGTATTTCATACCTGTGGTAAGTTTCTCATACTTAGATTTTATTCAGTATTTGGCATGTCGCGATATGCCTAACAGGATCAAGTATTTCGTACTCGATTAATTGCATGTTTTCGTATGCAAGCCTCAGACTTAAGTATATTCGTACTTAGATATAAGTATTTCGTACTTATAGGTGTCTCATACCAAACCTTTCTTATATTCTTTAGCACAATCATTTACTCGAATGATTGTACCCGAACAGCTGTATTTGTTTTGTATGGATCCCAAGTGTTCTCATACTTGGGGTACATTTGTTTAAAAGTTTCTCATACTTTACCGTTTATTCGTGCGCGATTTTTAAGCTTCCAAGCACAGGTATATTCATGTATGGCATTCGTGCCAATCCCATGCTCCCCAATATGAATAATGAAAAGGAAAATCAGTATTCATCTTGAAAAATCAAATCAAAAAGCTTGGGAGAAGGGTGTCTTTATTCATAGACTGAACTTAAGGGGGCGTTATTCGTACCCCTTACAACTAAAACATAAAAAACACAAGAGAATTTCTTTCGTAATTCCCACACAATCACGTAGTGCAACAAAAACTAATTCCTTTAAACGAAGAATTTTCTAAGATTACTTGCATTCCATGGCCTCGGAATTGGGACGCCGTCCAGATCAACCAATCTGTAGGCCCCAATGCCCACAATCTCTGTCACCCGATACGGACCTTCCCAATTGGCCCCTAGCTTGCCTTCGTTGGCTACCTTTGTGTTGCCGAGCACCTTTCGTAGTACAAGGTCCCCAACACCAAATTCTCGTGGGTGCACGTGCTTATTGTAGCTCTTCATCAGTTGTTCCTGGTACGAGGCCAAATGGACCAGGGCCCTTTCTCTCCTCTCCTCGGCGAGGTCAAGCTCAATTTCTAGGGCCCTGTCATTGCCCCCACTTTCAACCAACACAGTTCTGTTGGTTGGAAGTCCAACTTCTAGAGGTATAACTGCCTCTGTACCGTATGCCAACGAATAGGGGGTCTCTCCCGTAGACCTCCTAGGTGTTGTCCTATGAGCCCATAAAACAAGGGGCAATTCATCAGGCCATTTCCCCTTTGCCTTATCCAACCTCTTCTTGATCCCATCAAGAATGGTTTTGTTAGACGCTTCTGCCTGCCCGTTACTCTGAGGGTAGGCTGGAGTGGAATAGTAATTTCGAATTCCATACTGGGCACAAAACGCCTTGAATTTCTTTTGAAATTGGGACCCGTTATCTGTGATCAAAGAATAGGGGACCCCAAATCGAGTAATAATACTCTTCCACACGAATTTCTCAACCATGGGCTCAGTGATTTTGGCCAGCGGTTCAGCCTCTATCCACTTGGTGAAGTAGTCTGTTGCAACTAAAAGGAATTTTCGGTTCCCAGTTGCTTTGTGCAATGGACCCACGATGTCCATTCCCCATTGAGCAAACGGCCAAGGGCTTGTCAAAGGCACCAAATCCTCCGCAGCTGTTCGAATCATTGGTGAGAATTTCTGACATTTCTCACAAATTTTAACGTACATCTTTGCATCTTCCTGCATATGAGGCCACCAATAACCTTGGGTAATTGCTCGGTGGGCAATGGATCTTCCCCCAGCATGACTCCCACATGTTCCCTCATGTATTTCATGAAGAAATTTTTGAACCATCTCGGGGTGCACACATAACAAATATGGGCCTGTGAAGGACTTTCTGTAAAGCTTCTCTTCTGGGGAAAGCCAAAAACGTGCAGACTTGACTTTGACCTTGTGTGCTTCCTTCTTGTCAGCGGGGAGTATTTCATCTCGTAAAAACTCCACGATTGGGTCCATCCAACTTGGACCTTGGGTCACTTCCAAAACTAACTCCACACTTCTACCAATGCTCGGCTCATTCAGATACTCAACTGCAACTCTTCGCTTGAGTTCAGTTGGGACTGTGCAGCCAGCCATGCCAAAGAATCTGCATGTGCATTTTGTCCAGAGCTTATCTGTTCAATGTGGACCCTCTCGAAGGTGTCAAGCAAATCTTTGGCAGCTTCCACGTATGCCGCCATCTTTTCATTCCGGGCCTGATACTCGCCGGACAGCTGGTTTACCACAAGCTGCGAATCACAATGCACCCTAACTCTTTTTGCCTTCAGAGTCTTCGCACTTCGCAACCCAGCTAGGAGTGCCTCGTACTCCGCTACGTTATTCGACGCGCTGAATCCCAGCCGAACAGACAATTCTATCATAATTCCTCCAGGAGGAAAAGAACAATACCAATTCCTGAACCAGTATTACAAGATGATCCATCGACGAATAAATTCCATTCCGTGCCATCCTGTTCGGCTAAGAGTTTGTCCCTCGTGGACAACGTTCTATTCTCCTGTCCTTTCTTCGTAGGAGGCAGAGGAGCCACTGCCGGAGAAAACTCCGCCACGAAATCAGCCAGCACTTGGCCTTTAATTGCCGTTCGTGGTTGATACTCAATATCATACTGACTCAACTCGACGGACCATGTCGAGATTCTTCCAGAAAAATCTGCCTTTCGTAGCAGTGACTTCAATGGAAACTCAGTGTACACTACAACCCTATGGCTTTGGAAGTAGTGTGGCAGCTTTCTCGTTGCTGTCCTAAGTGCCAGGACAAGTTTTTCCAGGGGCAGATATCTCGTTTCTGCGTCTAGTAATGTCTTGCTAACATAGTAAATTGGGATTTGCTCAACTCCCAAATCCCTTAACAGGACTGCACTAACAGCATGTTCAGAAACGGCTAGGTATAAAATCAAGGACTCACCCGGCTGTGGGGTTGACAGAAGTGGTGGCTCAGCCAGATACTTCTTCAGGTTCTGGAAAGCTTGCTCACATTCTGCTCCCCATTCAAATCCTTCCCTTTTTTTCAACAACTGAAAGAAGGGCCTACACTTGTCGCTTGATCTGCTGATAAATCTGTTGAGGGCTGCAGCCATCCCAGTTAGTCTTTGAACCTCCTTCGTGGTTTTGGGACTTTGCAACTTCTGTAAGGCCGCAATCTGATCTGGGTTGGCCTCAATACCCCTCATGGTCACCAAGTGCCCCAGGAATTTTCCAGAACCAACCCCAAACGCACATTTCGAGGCGTTGAGTTTCAATTTGTATTTCCTCAAGATCTCAAAGACTTCTCTTAAGTCTGTGATATGCCCTCGCTTATCTCGGCTTTTCACCACCATATCGTCTATGTAAACCTCCATAGTTTTCCCGAGCAGCTCCCTAAACATGAGAGTTGCAAGCCTTTGGTACGTCGCCCCTGCGTTTCTCAGCCCAAACGGCATGACACTATAGCAGTACAAACCTCGTGGGGTGATGAAAGACGTCTTCTCCTGATCGGGTCCATACATTGCAATTTGATGGTATCCTCGATACGCATCAAGAAAACTCATTCGCTCGTAGCCAGCTGTTGCGTCAACCAACTGGTCTATCCTTGGGAGGGGAAAACTATCTTTGGGGCAAGCCTTGTTCAAGTCTGTGAAGTCCACACAGACACGCCACTTTCCGTTCTTCTTTTTCACGACCACGGTGTTGGATAGCCACTCAGGGTAATGTACCTCGCGTATTGCTTTTGCCTCAAGCAACCGATTAACCTCTTCGACAACAGCATCCACGTGCTGTACGGCAGCCCTACGCTTTTTCTGAATAACTGGTTTATGCTGAGGGTCGACATTCAGATGGTGACAGATTATGTCAGCATCTACACCAGGCATCTCTTCTGGTACCCATGCAAACACATCAACATATTCCCTCAGAAACTGTATTGATTCAGTCTTTTCCTCTGCAGGTAGTGATTCCCCAATCAAGAAATATCTTTCAGGATCAGCCTCGTTGATCTGAATCTTCTCCAATCCCTCGATCACCTTATCAGCCGGGCTTCTTCCGACATCCTCGATAGTCGGTTGATCTGGCACTTCCAGTGTATGGACATGATGGGCCTCTGGGGCCTTCTTAACGATGGAGATCAAACACTGTTGGGCCGCTTTTTGGTTACCCCTGATTGATTCGATCCCATTGGATCCTGGGAATTTCACCATCTGGTGGTAAGTAGAGGAGACTGCCCTCATCTTGTGTAACCAAGTTCTTCCTATAATCGCGTTATAAGAAGAGGGGACGTCTACCACCAGGAAATCCGTCCTTAAGACAACTGAACCTGCCCGAACAGGTAGGGTCACCTTTCCAAGGGGCCACACTGCCCCTGCACCAAACCCAATCAAAGGTGTGGTGGACTGTTCCAAATCTGTCTGGGCCAGTCCAAGCTTCTTGAACGCATCGTAGTACATCACCTCTGTACAACTTCCTGAATCCACTAGGATCCTTTCAATGTCATACTCCCCAACTCGTAGGGTTATGACCAGAGCATCATTATGAGGTATCTGGACCTCTCCCAAATCATCATCCGTGAAGGCTATGCTCTCACTGCATACATCACTCTCTCGCCCTCTTTTATTGCCCAATCGCATCACGTGCTGATCGTGCTTAAATTGCCTTTGCAACAGTCTAACCTCATTTCTCGTATAAGGTGCAGCCAACCCATGTATCATATGGATTACTCCCTTAGGATTCTGCTCGTAATCCAATTCCATGGCCTTCTCCTTTTCCTTGGGATCCTCCTGGATAAATTCCTTGAGATAGCCCCGAGAGACCAAATCATCGAGGTGTTTCTTGTACATCTCGCAGTCTTCAGTCATGTGGCCCCAAGCCTTGTGGTAGCTGCAGTGCTGATTCGTAGCACGTCTAGCGTCTTTATCTCCACCAAGGCTCGGTGGCCACTTGAAGTACGGCTGATTCTTTATTCGGTAAAGAATCCTGTAAATTGGCTCCTTCCAAACGGTATTGATAGAAAAAAAGGACTTAGGGTCAGGGGCTTGCTTTTCTTTATACGAATCCTTCTTAGCCTGCCCGTACTCCTTACGCTCCTTGTATGGCTTGGGCTCAGGCTTGTCCGCCTTCTTTGCTGGTGTCTTGGGCTCTTCGGCAGCCATCCTGCCGTCCTCGCGGAGTATGTCATCCTCCATTCTAGCGTGCTGCTCTATTCGCTCCATCAGTTTGGCCAACGTGGCCACTGGATGTTTATTCAATGAGCGACGCAGTTCCCCCCGAACAGGCAAGCCAGTTTTGAAGGTTGCTATGGCATATTCCTCACTGCAACTTTCAATCTCGTTGAAAGTTTCCCAGTACTTCTTTGCATAGTCTCTGATCGGCTCGTTCTCCACCTGCTTCATGGTGGAGAGACTCTCAAAAGTCTTTGGGGCCTTCCGGCTTGTCAAGAACCGAGCAGTGAATTCCTCGGCTAACTGCCTCCATCCTCTTATGGATCGAGGTGCCAGTTTATGAAACCAGCTCAGGGCCACTTTGCCAAGACTCGACGGGAACATTTTGCACAGAATGGCATCATCACCATCGTGCATGAACATGGCCTGTTGGTAATGTTGAATGTGAGCCACAGGGTCTGTGTTTGTCTCGTAAAGCACGAACGCCGCGTGCTTCACTCTGCTCGGCAACCTGGCCTCCTGTAGCCTTCTTGCAAACGGGGAGGCTGCGATGTTACTCAGGGCTTTACGTGCCGCTTCTCGTGCGGACACTGCCCCTTCCTCCTTTTCAATTGGCTTGTGAGCCGTGGCTTTGGCCCAGTCAGTGTCAGGTCTTTCGTACCTATCTCGATGATGCTTCCTTGTCTTTTCCTCAGATGAGGAACTTCGTTCTCTGCTCCTTCTTCTTCGAGAAGAAGCCCTTCGCCTTTCTGGCGTACGGTCTCTACTTCTGCTTCTCCTTCTCCGTGGGGAAGCTTCACACCGTCTCGTGGTAGGGCTGTTGCTCCTGCCTCTTCTTTCTCGTGAACGAGGCTGTGTATGGACTAGCAAAACCCTCCTGTCTTCTCTAGAACTCCTTCGCGAAAGTCCGGAGTCTTCCGGGTGATCTCGTACCCGCTGCAGCTCTCGTATCTCGTATTCTCGTCTCTTAATCAGACGAGCGCACTCCTCAATTTCTCTCCTCTTTATGTCGAGGATATCTTCACTGTTATGGACACTTTTTGAACGGTCCACCGATGCCTCTCTTCGGTGGGACTTGCTCCTTCTCGTGGAGCCAGTAGCTGCTTTGTCCTCTCTTCCAGCGGGCTTTCTCGGAGCTCCTGGTGGAGATTTATCCCCTCCACCAGTTAACTGGTTTTTTGGATCGAACGGCGTGGTTGGATCTTCTTCCATCATGGCTATGTTTTCACGAACTTGTTCGTTTTCCCACGGACGGCGCCAATTGTAGGGGGATGAAAACAATTAGTGTTCTGAACAACACCAATTTGTAGCGGCTGCACGTGCCTCTACACCGAAACCCTAGTTCTTCGTCGGAACCCTAATCTGCAAAACAGACAAGGGGTGAGCGCACCTTTGCCTCTCGTGGCAAAGGCCCTCCGATGCTTAAGTTAGTATCACGTACCGATCTAAACCCTAATTATCAGTAGGAAAGCAATAAGAGATGGCCAAATATTGCGTACCTTTTACCTCCAGGTTTACCTCATATTTATAGATTCGTGGATGCTTGCCGCCCAAGCATCCCTGTTGCCCTAGGATTCCTACCTCGTATAGGAAACCTAGTATCTCATGGATTCTCGTTCCCTTATCTGTATAATAGCTTAACTATTATGGGACTCTTTTCCACAATTAACCGAACACCCCACCCACGTTGGGTCTCTTGCCTCGATCCTATTTACCCGGGATCCTATCCTTTTATGGAATACTACCATTCTGGAACATTCTTGCCACGTTACGACTTAAGGCAACGTTTTCCACTGTTCGGCTTCCTCTTTGCCGAACAGTCCTCCTGGACCAATGACTTCACATGCAGCTGGTCCACGTTACATCTGGTCAAATGACATCACATGTCTTTTGACCTTAGCAGCCGAACAGACTGTCTGGACC
Organism: Rhododendron kiyosumense; assembly: GCA_019656275.1. Classification (NCBI taxonomy): domain Eukaryota; kingdom Viridiplantae; phylum Streptophyta; class Magnoliopsida; order Ericales; family Ericaceae; genus Rhododendron; species Rhododendron kiyosumense. The sequence continues at coordinate 138,944 of BPLS01000547.1, forward strand.
AATGGCTTCGCATGTCATTGGTCCATATCTCCGTTCATCGCACTGCCCGGCAATAAACCTGTCATGCCTGCCACGTGTCCCTAACACATCACGTGTTCGGCGACTAATCTTATCTGTTCGGGAATACCTCCCTACACTTGCAATACTCAACACTCTTCTATGCAAGATTATTAGGAAATTTT